>VSMD01105621.1:0-22841 GCA_008750895.1 Mirza zaza
TGGCTCACGCCTGTAATCCTAGCTCTCTGGGAGGCCGAGGTGGGCGGATCCTTTGAGCTCAGGAGTTCGAGACTAGCCTGAGCAAGAGAGAGACCCCATCTCTACTATAAACTGGAAAGAAATTAATTGGCCAACTAATATATATAGAAAAAAAATTAGCCGGGCATGGTGGCGCATGCCTGTAGTCCCAGTTGCTTGGGAGGCTGAGGCAGCAGGATTGCTTGAGCCCAGGAGTTTGAGGTTGCTGTGAGCTAGGCTGACGCCATGGCACTCACTCTAGCCTGGGCAATAAAGTGAGACTCTGTCTCAAAAAAAAAAAAAAAAAAGCCAATATAGCTAATGGCAAGTATATGGGACAATGTGCATTTAAACATGTATTTTATATATTTTTAGGTTTTCAGAACTGAGTCTGTATGGCATGAGTGTCTTCTGTCACCAAAATTATGTGATTAATTCCTCAGAGGAATCCTATACTAAATGAACTCATCCTACAGCTTATGCACAAAAAGATGTTCCAATAGTATTGCTGGTAGATAGTCTAAAGATTGCTACAGATATTTAATTTTTTTTTTTTTTTTGAGACAGAGTCTCACTTTATTGCCCAGGCTAGAGTGAGTGCCGTGGTGTCAGCCTAGCTCACAGCAACCTCAAACTCCTGGGCTCAAGCAATCCTGCTGCCTCAGCCTCCCAAGTAGCTGGGACTACAGGCATGTGCCACCATGCCCGGCTAATTTTTTCTCTATATATTAGTTGGCCAATTAATTTCTTTCTATTTATAGTAGAGATAGGGTCTCGCTCTTGCTCAGGCTGGTCTCGAACTCCTGAGCTCCAACGATCCGGCCCACCTCGGCCTCTCAGAGAGCTAGGATTATAGGCTTGAGCCCCGCACCCGGCCCAGATATTTAACTTTTTTAAAATTCCCATTTTTATGAAGCAAACAAAAAAGTATACCTTCTTATCATGAATTCCCAAGAATCCAATAGACATCCAGATTTATCCAAGTGTAACGTAACATGATGATGGAGTGTTCTCCAAACTGTCCTAATATTGCTTTTACAGCATCAAATGGTCAAGATAATCCTTCCCAGCATTAACATGTGCACATGGATAGACAAGCAAAGGCACACACATATCCATCAGTTTTGTGTGTGACATTTCCCTAAGTCTCTCCTTCAGTGAAACCTATCACTCATTGTTTCCCATTTTTATTATAAAAATCCCATGAGCCAACTGAAAGGACAAATCTGTCATACAACTCATATTCTGCCACTTTCAGAAGGGATCAATGTTATTTTATGAATGTTGGCAAAGGTTCATATATGGGCAAACCAGAATGGGAAAAAGTCAATAGCCACTAGGAATCTGGTGGCAGGAAATTAGTTTTCCTTTAATTTTCTCATGTAGTTCAAATAACCCAATCTTAATCATGATAAAAACCAGGGTTCAAGAACTGTCTAGGAGCAAACTTATTTGTTTGTTTCCTACAAGTAACACCATTTTGGCTTGTAATCCCCAATGTCAAAACATACCTTTGGGTCTTTATCCACTCTCTATGTATATGCCTACAAATCCCAGGCTAGAGACCTGCGTAATTGCTTGAGTTGGCTATGTAACATCCTCATGATTGTGCTACACCGATGTGCTAAATTTAACATGAGCAGAGATAGCTCATTTTCTTTATCTCTCAATCTTCTTCTCATTCCCAAAAGAGTTGATAAAAACCTCCCTATTTTTGCATGTTCTTCTGTTTGGTAATAGCATGTTTGTTTGTTTTTCTAAATAAATGCCTCAACCACTTATTTTTCTTTATCCCTTAAATCCTATTTATCTTCAGGCTCACTTTCATAATTCAACTCTTCTCTCCATCCCTAAATCTGTTGTTCACTCACACCTTATGAATTTCTCTTTACGACCATCAGAGGGCCTCCTAAATTAGATAACTTAATCTGAGCGCCTAGATTAGAAAGAAAAGACCCTTATCATGAAATTCTGAATGCATCATTATGAGGTTTTCCTGTGACCGTGGCTGTCCTCCATCAAATCTGGCCTTTAATATTTTAATTGAGAAAACAACAAATATGAAGCGTCTTGGGAAGGACAAAGCGGAATTTCAATAGTCCTGTGTCTTGGGCTAAGACATATCTAGAAGAAATCAAAAGAATCGAAAACCAGAACTTGATTCCTTGCCAAGCATAATATTAATAGAAGAAGGAGATCCTAACAACTTAACATTTCAAAAGCTCAATGAAAACTTCTGTGGTTATGAGTTGACACGTTTTCAATCTTTTGCCTTCCATTTCAAGTCCCATACAGCAGCGGTCCCCAACCTTTTTGGCACCAGGCACCAGTTTCACGGGGGACTGGGGCTGGGAGGGTGGACCTCAGGCGGTGATGCCAGCGATGGGGAGCCGCTGTAAAGACGGACGAAGCTTTGCTCGATCCACCCCCCCACCCCTCACCGGTCACCTCTTGCTGTGAGCCGCCCCTCCCCCCCAATTTCTTGGAAGACAATATTTCCACAGCGGAGCGGGCGAGGGGCGGCGGCGTCTGTGGCTTGGTCACTAACAGGCCACATACCGGTACCGGTCTGCGGCCAGGGGGTTGTGACCGCAGCTACACAGTACTGTATTTCCCACCTGTACCTGAACATCTGCCCAAAGTGTCTGCAGATACTCCTTAATACTGACCAGTACTACCAGAAAGCTCACAGACACAAAGCAAATCAGAAAATAAGATTTCCAGACAAATGCTAAGAAGGAGGCCTTCAAGAAGGGGGGTGTAGCTCAGTGGTAGAGCGCATGCTTTGCATGTATGAGGCCCCGGGTTCGATCCCCGGCACCTCCAGGGGTTTCTTTTTTTTTTTTTTTTTTTTACTTTGACTGTACTTGAGCCTATTTCTTGAGAAGTATATATTTAGCTCTCCTGAATTTTTTCAATTTCTGCTCACGTAGAAAGTAACAATATAACCCAACGGATTGCCTTGAATTCTCTCCCATCTTTTAGTTATGAGCCTGAACAACACCTAAGGTAATTAAGAAGGTAGATGGAAGAAGAAAAGGCGAGGGGCAGGTGTTGGGGAGGAGATAGGGTCTCCTGAACCCAAACAAAAGCGTGCACATCCAACAGTTCACATTGGCTCTCATTTTGTACTATTATTAAAGAGACTGAAAGACAAAGAAAAAGAAGGGGGGAAAGGTGCTCCGCAGACAGATTCTTTTAGTTGCTTTCTGTTTCCTGGGCCAAAGAACAGAGCAAAAGCATATGCTCGCTGATTTCTCCACCAGCCTCTCTCTGTCCACCTGCGCAGCGAGTGCAGTCGAAAGTTTGATCCAATAATGAGACGAAGACTGCTGTGGATCCCGAGTCGTTTCAGATGAGTGAGTGGCAGGACACTGGAGTGTCACAACCGAATGAAGACTGTGGGGGAATTAGAGGCCTCTCAATACGAAAGTAGAAGAGATAAATACGGATCAACACATTCCTGCTTGATATTCCATAAGATTTATTTCCTCAGTCACTTCATTTTCATCGCTAAAATAAAACATTGCCTGGAAACCTCTGTCAACAGCAAACGGAGGCCCCCATATGAAGAAGCAGGAAAAGAGTTTTCCGTCACAATGGAAAACAGATGCAAATTAAAAGGTGAGTGGACTGCAGATGTTTGGGGCACTTTCACCTGTAAAACAAACAAACATTTCCTCTTTAGTTTCTTGCCTAATCCCATTATGTCTGCATTGTAAGACAAGAAAATGCTAGGAATTTCTGATTCCGTGATGGCACCTTTTAAGGATTTCCAATACTCTTGGGAATGATAGTGGATCATTGAATGAATAAAAAAAAGAGTAAAAATTTATAATAAATTTTTTTAAAAAAAAGGATTTCCGATACTCTATGGTTTCAAAACTGCAGTTGTCTGTGTACATATTTCCAGTTAAATAGTGTCTTTTGGAGGCAACAGAATACAGGGATTGTTCCTTGTCCTCCAGTCTAACACTCTCTATCAGGCTGGGATGTCCTTATTTCTTGATTCCCTTGTCCAGTGAAAATATAAAAAGGCATTCAGGAAGGATAATGTCTGGTGAAATCTGCTTAGGTGAGGATTGGCTGTGTGCCCTGAAGCTAATTATATATTTGTTTCAGGATGCATTTTTTTTTTGGGGGTGGGAGGTAATGCAAACATTCCATGCATTTTCTATTTTTTTTTTCTATTATCCACTTGTTCTCTCCAGGCACTTTAAGCAAACATTGGGATGTCAGCCAGAGTGGACACTGCACAGGAGACTAAGGGGTGTAGGATTAGGGTACTGTAAGCAGAATGCCAAGTTCCAGGCCCAACTTCAATCTTTTGAATCAGAATCTCTGAGTATGGGGTCCAGAGACCTGTTGTAATAAGCCCTCAAGTGATGTTGATGCTAAAGTTTGAGAAGCACTAGTCTAAAAGTTTCAGGATATACTCAGTCCCAGGTGTGTGCTGAGATGGAAGAGTTGCTCCCAGGGTTCTCTGTCCATTCTCAATTGAGGACTCAAACCACTAAGGAAAGTGAGCAAGGTCTGTATTTGCCTTACATCAGGGATCGAGGTAGGTTTCTCACCTCTTTGAGACCTGCAATATTTCAGGCAACTGTGGAAGTCACATAAAAGAGTCCTTGATTTTTCTGTGGAAGAACTCATAATGGACAACAGGAAACTCCTTCCAGCCAAAATACCTGAGGTCACATCAAACTATTAATATTTGGTCCTCTCAATTTGAAACCTAGACTTGGAAGTTTCCAAGGCCCACTCCAGAGACTGTAGTCATTCTCTTTCTATCTGACGGGCCGCTGACCTTGGCTGCCTCTTCAGCTCCCACCAATTCTGACAATTTTCTGGTCTAACATTAAGTTGATAAACCTACTCTATACATGAAATGCAATTAAAATATCTTCCCAGCATTAAGTCAGGCTCATGCTCCTGAAAGAGACTTCTTTGCAGTTAACAGACCATTCTTCTCCTTCCTTGGAAGAAAAATCCTGTCTAACCACCTTCTATGATACCTGTTCACATTTGTATCTTCCTTTCCACCTAAGCCACTGCTGTATTTCCACTTCCAACTCTGGTAAGGTTCTCTTCCATTGTATGGTAATGTTGGATTTTCCCAATTCTTCATGCTTCCAAGAGTTGGATGTGTGTACTATAGAAACCCACTGCAAAAGCACCGGGTGAGACTTTCTAGAAAGAAATCTGAATTCCAGAGGTTTATGTGGAAGAAAGCCTGAGGTATTAGATTCACATAGAGGTTCTTGTTCCCAGACCTGTAGGTTGAAATCCTGATACCCTACCTATTGAACTACTTATTATAAAAACAAGGCAGTAGTCCTTCTGAAAACCACTTCGAATTTAAAATATTCTGTTACTGCCTTACCTTTCTTATTTTTCACGTGTTGTATTACAAGTTCAACAAGCTAAAAACACTCTCTCCTACCTATATTTGAGGTGCTTAAACCCAAAGACTCAGGTGGATCCTGCTTTGGCGTTCATCACTTTCCCCCTTAAAAACACGTGGGAATTAGAAATATGTGGCTTCCCTCCAGCTCTCTCAGAAGTCGCAATATCACCAGCAGGAACCGAAAACAAAAACTCCTCGTGCGAGTGCTCTCCAGCGCCCCAGGGACGAAAAGAGCCACGAGACACTTTCAGAGCCTCGGCAGTCTTGGGAAAAACTGGGGCTATCTGCTGGCGGGAAAGCGCTTTCAGTCGCTTCTTTGACAGGGAGTGGGTCCTCGGACCACCGCGAACACACAGTAAGCCCGGGAGGTGGGCGCCCCGGCCGCTCCCCGCCTCCCCGCCATCCAAATCTCTCGCCAAAGTAAAGCGCTCGCCCACCCGCTCCTCCTCCTCCTCCTCCGCCTCTTCCTCCTCCTCCTCCTCCTCCTCCCCCTTTCCTCCTCCTCTCCCCCACCCCCCGCCGCCGCCCCGCGCCCCGCCGCGTCTCGCTCCCCTCTCCTCTGCACTCGCCGCGTCACGATCCTCCTTCCACTTCACCTACCGACTCCTCCCCGGTATGAAAGGTCCCAAGTACCCCGGCTCATTTACGTGCGCGTCTCTAAGGCCCTATCAAATCTGGCTGATGTTCAGCATCGATGGGAGTGTGTGTGTGTGTGTGTGTAGAGGGGTTGGAGCTTTTAAACAATGTCAATTCCCGGCCCCCCCCCTTCGGAGGTGCAGGACGTTTCCCTCCGCGCGGGGACCCGAGTTGGCTGTCGCACCAGGCCCTTTCCTTCCAGATACAATGGGGTCTGAAGAACTGACTTGGGAAACAGCGAGTTCTTTTCGCAGGTGGTAGTTGCTCTCCTGCCCCATCCTTCGTTTTCTGAGTCTCAGAACTAGAGCCACAGCGTCCCCGCGACGAAAATCAGCGCGGTCCCAGCCGCCGGCGACGGTAACCACTGGAGGAGACTCACACGCAAGGGTCTTCACTTCTAAGTGCTGTGAATCCCACCTCTTTCTTATTCCTAGCCTAGACCTACATCCCCTGAGGCTGCACTCACTTCTGTATTTGTGTCCACCTACATTGCTTTCTGCGTGACAGCCTTTGAAGACAGAGAGGGAAAAGATGTTGAAGGAAGGAGCAAATTCTCTTAGTTTTCTTTTCTCTGAGAATGTCTTGCTTTCTCCTTCAGTCCTAAAGGACATTTTCTCTGGATAGAGTATTCTGAATCAACAATTATTTTCTTTCAAATAAGCAAATACTTGAAAGAAAGTACTTGAAAAATGTGCCATTCTTTCTGACCCCTATGGTTTCTGATGAGATATCTACTGTCATTCCAATTGTTTTTCCTTATAGGTATGGCGTAGTATCTCTTTTGCTACTTTCAAGATCTTTTTCTTTGTTTTTAGAGTTCAGAAGTTTTGTCAATCTCTTCAGTCAATTCTCCTTCAGTCGAGAATTTCTTCCAAAAACCACATAAAAATCCAACTCCCCATTGTCTGCACAGAGTTCCAGACTCTAGTAGTCTGCTGTTTGGAAAACCACTTCCCAAAGGTTTCCCTTAAAGTTGGTAAATTCATCACGGAAGTCATTCCAAGCATGTAGGGTGTAGTAAAGCAGACAGATTCAACCGACCTACTTAATCAGTGAAAACCACCTAGGATGAAAAGCCGCTAGTGCTATTCCGTCTAGAACAAACTCTCATATTAAGAGTCTGACACCCTACAGACTGAGCTACCCAGGTTCTAGCTCCTGATTTTCTTGTTGAGATATCTAATCTAGGTTTCTACATTCGGCCAATTCCTTTTATGTTTAATGTTCTACTTTGCAAATCACATCCTTTGAATTCTCACTGCGAATAGGATTTTGTTTGAGAGAGATGTTATAATTACTAGGAACATTTTTCTTCCCTCCTCCTTGTCTCCCTTCTCTAGATTTCAGAACCAGAGGTGCTCCTAGACAAATCACTGTCAAGTTATTTAAGATACACAGGGTTTCATTCCCGCCAAGTACCCACACCTGTTTCTTGAGTCAAAATTTGAGCTACTTCTATGGCATCCTTCAGTATTGCCTTGTACAGCTTTCTGGCAGCATTTGTAGGAAGAGGGGAAGAGAGATGTAGGAGGAAGAAGTTGAAGACGCAAGAGAACTTCCATTATGGGCCCCTTTCTGTTGGCATTCCTTTCACAAGTGGACCCCAGAGCTGGCTGTCCAGAGAGGGAAAGCCACATGGGAACAGCATCTTTTGGTCCAGCAGTCTGTGTCGCTTTTGCTAATACCATGTTTCCCCAAAAATAAGACCTACCCATAAAATAAACCCTAGCAGGATTTCTAAGCATTTGCGCAATATAAACCAGACCCCGAAAATAAGACCTAGTGATGGGCATGGCTACCCAGTGTATCTGCGCAACCCGTGCATTTCATCTTGGAGCTACCTGTAAAGAAGACTAGCAGCCCTTCTCATCTGCCCCATGAGAGCTCTATTGCTCAACATGAGAGATCGGGGCCAATGGTTCTAAAGGAAATAGAGTCACAAGAAATTCAGGATGGAATTCGGGGTTTGGAGAGTTATGATGATGGTCTAGAAGAAGATGACATAACTATATTTGAATAAATGTAGATTGTTGTACCCTACTTAAACACACACACACACACACACCCTGAAAATAAGCCCTAGGGTGTGTTCTTGAGGAAAAATAAATATAAGACCCTGCCTTTTTTTTCAGGGAAACACGATATTACCATAGTCTGAAGGTTTCAGAAAGAGTGTTGTTAAACACAGCAAGCCCTGTTCTGCCAGATATTCATTCTCCACAGACAAAGTGATAATTAATCACTGATCTTTTCTTTTTTTTTTTTTTTTTTTTTTGAGACAGAGTCTCACTTTGTTGCCCAGGCTAGAGTGAGTGCCATGGCGTCAGCCTAGCTCACAGCAACCTCAATCTCCTGAGCTCAACCGATCCTACTGCCTCAGCCTCCCAAGTAGCTGGGACTACAGGCATGCGCCACCATGCCCGGCTAATTTTTTCTATATATATTAGTTGGCCAATTAATTTCTTTCTATTTATAGTAGAGACGGGTCTCGCTCTTGCTCAGGCTGGTTTCGAACTCCTGACCTGGAGCAATCCACCCGCCTCGGCCTCCCAGAGTGCTAGGATTACAGGCGAGAGCCACAGCGCCCGGCCTGATCTTTTCTTAATAGCTAACTATCCAAGGGATTGCAGCAGAGTGGAAGAGGCAGTACTTAGCAAGCAAAGGGACCTGGGTTTAATTTTCTGCATCTCCATGTTTGCTCTCCTAAAAGATGTAACTCCACAATCAAGTCTGAACCACTCCTTCCTTTCATTTTCTCTCTTCTGCTCATCCTTTTCCTCCTCCTCATTCTCCTTTTTCTCTCCCCTTCATGTATTTACTCACTGTTCACCACTCACATTCAAAGGAAAAGTGGTGATTTTAGTACTCAAGCCATTCCAATTCCATGGGCCACCACAATCTAATAGGAGCTATTAGATTGAGTGAGACAACAAAGATGTATTTTACTGAATCTCTCTCCAACCAGATGCAACAAATATAACAACTCCATATTACCAGCATATGCTCTTTTAATTCCAATTAAAGTATTATTAAGGAGCAAGTAAGAAAAAAAGGACAAAAAGAAAGAAAAACAAAAAAGTGGACCACAGATAATTTTCTACCTTGTTTTCTCAGCTGTGCTTATATCAATGAGCAAGCAGGTAAGAAGTTGAATAGAAAGCCTGTACTCACTGATTTTTGTTTATCCTTTCCTCTCATTGTAGCCCTCCCCAACACACACACCTACACGCATTCTCCAGTGCCAATAACTATACTATGATAGCTGCAGATATCAGTTCTTTCTGTGCGAGTAAATGTTTGCTGTCATACTTCATGGGAAATGCTGTGTTTTCCAAATTACAAAGTTGAGAATACTATTAGGGTCATGCATTATAGGGTTTTTTGTTTGTTTGTTTTTTGTTTTGAGACAGATTCTCACTCTGTTGCCTGGGCTAGAGTGCCATGGCGTCAGCCTAGCTCACAGCAACCTCAGACTCCTGGGCTCAGGCGATCCTCTTGCCTCAGCTTCCTGAGTAGCTGGGATTACAGGCATACACCACATGTCCAGCTAATTTTTTCTATATATTTTTAGTTGTCCAGCCAATTCTTTCTATTTTTTTTAGTGGGGACAGGATCTCACTCTTGCTCAGGCTGGTCTTGAACTCCTGAGCTCAAAGAATCCGCCTGCCTCAGCCTCCCAGAGTGACAGGATTACAGCATGAGCCCTGGCACCCAGCCTAGGTTTTTGTAAAAGCTAAAATAGGTAAACTAAAGGCTAAAATAGGTAAAAAGGCTAAAATAGGTAAAAAAAAAAATAGGGAGATTCTTTGTCTAATGGTCTTAAAACGTCTCCCTATTTGATCTAGGGCTTGGTAGATCCTCTGGTTTAGTCAAAATGAATGAATTAATTAATGAATACTATTTTTCAAAGCTCAATTACAGAAGCCTCTCACTATAGACACCCTCCTTCCTCCATCCATTTCCTCAAATGAAATTATCTAGATAGACTGATGTAGCAAGAATAAGAATGTCATGCTTTCAAATCTTCCTTAGATTCCTCACAAAATACTTTTGTTCAAAATATTTGAACATTTAAAAAAAATCTTGCCTAGAACACATCAGATAAAAATAAAAAAAGAAAGCACCAGAGAAAGCATTGAATGGCTTTGGAGAAAAACAGCATCGTCAGTATAAACAAAAGTTTATATACTATTTAAAAGCTATTTAATAGCTATTTCGTATTATTCTTTCAAATCTCTGTGCCAGTTCTTCCTGTTGAATCATAGCATTCTTCCCAAGAAAAAAATTTTGATGGTTTTGCTGAGTCTGCCAATCTTATTAACTGCTGCCTATCTCTGCCCGTGAACTTTTTCCTCTCTCAAACAGAACAAAAAATATCAATTTATTTGAATTTGATAGCTTTTGAGGTTTTGGTCTTCTATTTGGGGGGCATATAATCCATTAGTGAGGAGTTGTCAAACCAAAACTGAGAACAAAATCAAAACACGTAAATAAACTTGAGAGTCTGTTGGAACATTAGCCCTAGTGGGGCATTCCACCCAATGTGGAATTTGATTCTTCAGCATTGACTAGAGCCAATAGCCTCCCCAAACTAGATCAAACGAGCGACTGTTATTTAATCTAATGCTTCTCATATAACCCACTTCAGAAAAGAAAGGGACTTAACTAAATCAGTCTCATAGGAAACAGCAGAAAGCATTTCTTTGGTCTAACCAGACTCATTTGGTCCAGCCCCAGTGCTAGCCTTGAGTTATCTCAAATGCAGATAATTATCTTGATAAATTAGAGTACATTGGGATATACCATCCAGAATATGGCCTAAAACAGTTCTTGAGTTTTGACCTAAACGTGGAGAAAATCCTGTACAGGGGATTCAGGAACAAATGGAGAAGTTCGAGTGTGAGGGAAAGATTAATTTCTCTGGGTAAAGAAGACAGTGGTGGGCACGGGAAAAGAAAAATATTGTTTTCTTCCTCCCAGTAACTCATCACTTCCAAGAAACCAAGACGATGGGAAAACTGAGAGAACCTGCAATTGGTTTACTTGAGGAATTTGTGAATTTCTTATCTTTCTTACACTACCAATATACGGGGCTAGTTTGGAGGAGAGTGTCACAAAATATCACCCTGGGTTGTCTTGTGGATCAATCCAAAGGCTATCTCAGGGCACATGACATTTAGGCAAAATACTTGGGGCTTTTCAGACAAGGGGGAGCTCTTGTGTAAGCTTACAGACTTTTCACCCTGAAAGAAACACCATCATACCTTTGAGACAGAAAAGATCAAAACATATCAAACTCCGATGCTCCCTCACACTGACACGTCCACTCCTTCATTGCAAACTTTAGTTCTTGGCTCATATTTCTCTACCTGAACTTGCATTATCATTATTAGAGATTCAGACAAGAGAGGCTTCGAAGAATTACTCGCTTCTGATCATTTCATAGTTTATTAATTCTAAGTAATTGCTGTCAGGGATTTCAGGTGGAATTTTATTGCCTACTATACCCCTTGCACTTTCTTTTTCTTTCTCCCTTTTTTTAGTGGTTAAATCTTCCGGATATTCTCCTACTACACTTCAGTTTTCAGGTTTGGAACTTAACGTTCCACAGCTGGCTATGTGGCCTAATGGATAAGGTGTCCGATTCCTGATCAGAAGATTGAGGTTTCAAGTCCCTTCATGGCCATATGTTTCTTGTTTAGAAAGTTACTTTGAATTCTAAGATTGGTTTCTGGAGTCTGGCAACCTGCAATGAGTAAAGGGTGGTATTACCATTAAATTAAAAAAAAAATCTTTGTACAGAGCAGTTACAAATAACCTGTACTTTGTCATTAGAATGTCATCATTAAAAAATAAAATACTGATTTACAGATGCAAGTCACTGACACTATAATAGTGCTGGTTATTTTGGCTCACAGTCTTGCTCTATTAGACTGATGGTAGCCAGTGAAAGGATGTGAGGAATAGAACAGCTCACTGTACAATTACATTTAGATAGGAGGAATACGTACTAATGTTGTATACCATGATAGGATGACTATAATTAACAATAATATATAGTTTCAAATAGCTAAAAGGAGGACATTTAATGTTCTAACACAAAGAAATGATAATTGTTTGAGATGATAGATATGCTAATTACCCTGATCTGATCATCTATGCATTGAAGTATCACTATGTACCCCATACATATGTACAATTTTTATATGTCAATTACAAAATAAAATAATTTTAAAAACTAAAAAAGAAAAAAAAAAGAAACATCCACTGCAAATGCCCTGAAGAGTTTATCTGGAGAAAGCTGGGTTTCAAAGGGCTTCTATTAGGTAGAAATACTCTTGAACTGGCACTTAAAATCTGCACCCTCACAGTGAAAGTCTCATGCTTATTAACTAAACTATCTGGGTTCAGGAATCCAACTTTTTCTGGGAATTTATTCAAAGCTAATCAGTTGTTTATTTTCTAACTATTCTATTATTTACCTTACATTATAAGGAAAGGACACCAATATTTCAGAAACTCAGACCAAAGCTGCTGGTGGCACCCCCTTCTATATTAAAGATTGCTAGAAGAACTGAGCAAACCTATAACCAGTAAAGAGATTGAGTCAGTAATCAAAAACCTCCCAAAAGAAAAGTCTAGGACAAGATGGCTTCAAATTATTTCTTTTCTTTTTCCTCTGTTCTATTTTAAAAGTTTGAGAATCAGAAGCTCAGAAATAGATTTGTGCTGAGAAAATAGGAGCTGCTTTGGGGATTTTGTGTCCATTTGCAGTCAAGGAACCAAAGAAAAAAATTGTCACATCAAGCAAAAGGGGACTATAAGGCTTAATTTGTTTGGTTGTTCCTCATCTCTCTCAGAAATATTTCAGGTGACACTGGGAATTACCTAAAATAAACCACAACTTTTCTATAGATTAACCTGCGTGCATTCTGGGGGCATCCACTAACCAAAACTATCAGGGATTTATTCTTCAAAACAATGAGTGTCCTACCAAACTATTTCAGTGCGTAGGGCACTCAGTTTATATTTGCAGCTTGGAAGTCACCAAGTTCCACTCCAGGCCCCAAGAACAGTTTTACCTTTTCAGAGGGAATTGGTCCTTACCACCTCTCATCACCCTACCTATGTGCAGATACTCTTTCCTCCAGAGCCATACACTTAATTAAAATCTCTAGGTAAGAGCCTTCACTTTATTAAATAAAGTGTAAGGATCCAATGCTTACAGAAGCTCAGAGACTTGGGGATCTTCCTAAGAACATACCTTTCTCTTTCTTATTTTCCAAACCTCCAAAATTAAATCCTCATCAACTTTGCCCTCTTAACACCTTGTCTTTCTCTTCATCCTTGTTGATGTTTTGTGTATCCATTTGACAGTAGGGCAGATAATAAGGTGGCTTGAATGAATAGCTGTCCAATAGTGTTGCAAATCTATTATATCTGACTTTCGCCATTCAAAATCTTACTCGCCAGACCCCCTACTGAGACAAGAGAGCATGTAAATAGCAAAGTGCACTGCAGATATTGAATATGGGGAAATGGAAAGTATCTACACCTGAACAGAATCGTGACTCTTAAATCTCCAGTCAAATTACTTGGTGCACTTTCATCTGAGCTATCCGGGAGTACGATGGTGTTTCATTTGGTATCTATTAATATTACAACCGAAAAAGTTCATTCAATACTTGACATTTCTCCTTCATTCTTAGAGAAAGTCCAAATATGCGGGAGGGAAAAAAAGTTGCCGCCCGTATCTGAAACCGCCAAGGACAAAGTCGCGGGCGGATTCTGCTTCGAAGCTCAACAGTGCGTTCACCTGGGGATAAGTACAACCTTGCCTTCCCAAAACCTCCAATATCTGGGGCTACTGCTCCGTAATTAACCCTACGCCCTCAAAAATGCTGTTTCCTGCGACCGAAAGTGCACCGATGCACTCTCAGAGTCGCAAAATTTTGGACAATACAAAACATTTCTTTTGGGGAGACGTACGGTTTGAAACCAATTACCCAGGAAGAAGGAGGTTTCCCTCTTTCTGGGAACCTGGAGAAAGTGAGATAGAGATGCGGCACTTGGTCACTTTCTTCTTCCGCACCTGTCCACAGCCTACCCCGTCTTTAGAAACCAAACCCAGTTTCTCCTCCGTTTTCCTTCTCCGCCTCCGCTACTGCTTCTCTCCACTCAGCTTTTACCCTTTCCCTACCAAGAGCCAGGACACTATTGGTTCTCCAAGCTTTCCCCCTGAATCCACTTCTCAGCTCATTCCAGTCCCAGCTACTTGCCTTTGTATTAATAGTATAGCTTCGGGACCCCTGCCTTCTCCGCACTCTCCCCCTACCCGCCTTCGCCAGAAAGTTCACAATTTTCAACAAAATTCATATCTGGATTAATTGTCTCATCCAATTTTGGCTGACAGTGGGAAGTGTCTACTTTCTGCTCCCCAAGGACTGGTGAAATTTTCAGGTTTGTCTAGGTGTAAGGAATTGCAAAGACCAAATTTGTTTTTCAGGTTGTGCCCAGCTTCCTTTGTGCTTTCCTTGTTGTACAAAAAATTTGCTCTGAAAGAGACGCTACAAAAACAGAAGCATTAACCTTTCTCCTCTCTCTGTCTTCTGCCTCTTTTATATTGTCCTCAAAACCAGAGCAAAAGCGGGTAGACAAAGCCATTGTCACGTTTCCAAATCCAGATGTTGGATGCAAGGGCTTGTAAGAGTGTGCAAAATTGCCCCAAACACATACTTGTCACTCTTTGTTTTGGTCAAGTACTATGAATTGATAACCCTTTTCTCTTTGTTTGATTTTGTTTGACAATTTTTAGACTTTATTGAGGTATAATTGATATATATATACCCTGCACATGTTGAATGTATACAATTTGATGAGTTTGAACACATGCATACATCCATGATTGACACATCCATCAAATCCAAATGTTTCTTTGCATCTTTGTATGTGTGTGTGTGTGGGAGGGATAGGTAAGAACACTCCAACATTATATCTACCTTTTTGACAAATTTTTACATGTACAATATAGTATTGTTAATTATAGGCACTATGCTGTACAGCAGATCTCTAGAACTTAACATTTTGTATAACTGAATACTCATAACTTTATACCCATTCAGCAACAACTTCCCACTTTGCCTTCCCTCCAGCCCCTGACAACCACCATTCTAGTCTCTGCTTCTATGAGTTTGACTATTTTAGATACTTCACATAAGTGAAACCACACAGTATTTATCTTTCAGTGACTGGCTTATTTCACTTAGCATAATGTTCTCCAGGTTCATCCATGTTGCTGCAAATGGCAGACTTTCACTTTTTAAAAAGACTGACTAGTATTCATATATATATATATATATATATATATATAGACTGCATTTTCTTTGTTTACTCATCTGTCAATGGATATTTGGGTTGCTTCCACACTTTGCTTATTGTGAATAATGCTGCAGTGAATATGGAGATGAATATATTTCTCTGAGATCTTAATTTTAGTTCTTTTGGATATATACCCAGAAGTGAGATCGCTGGATGACATGGTGGTTTTGTTTTTATCTTTTGAGGAACCTCCAGACTGCTTCCCACAGTGGTTGCACCAGTTTACATTCTCACAGTGTACAGGGGTTCCAATTTCTCCACATCTTCACCAACACTTTTTTTTTTTTTTTTTTTTAGTAATAATTATCCTAACAGATGTGAAGTGATATCTCCTTGTGGCTTTGATTTGCATTTCCCTGATGGTTAGTGATGTTGAACACCTTCCCACATACTTAGTGGCTACTGCCTGACTTTGGAGAAATGTCTATTGGAGCCCTTTGCTCATTTTAAAATTGGGTTATTTGGATTCTGTTGTTTTGTTGCTATGGAGTTGTAGTAGTTTCTTATATTTTTTGGATATTAATCCCTTATTAGATAAATGGTTTGAAAATATTTTCTCCCATTTCATAGGTTGGGTTGCCCTTTCACCTGGTTGATTCTTTTCTTTGTTGTGAAGTTTTTAGTTTGCTGTAGCTTCAGTCTATTTTTGCTTTTCGTTGTCTGTGTGCTTTTGGTGTCATACCCAAGAAATCATTGCCTAAACCTAAGTCAAGATGCTTTCTCCCGTTGTTTTCTTCTAGAAGTTTTGGGTCTTAAATTCAAGTTTTTAATCCATTTTTGGATGATTTTTGTCTATTAATCTCTTGTCTTAAGTCCCCACCAGGATCTATATGTCCTCTGTAGCACTCACTGGACTTCCCTGGCACTCTCTTTTGTATTTTTTTTGCAGCTTCGCAGGCAGAGAAAGACTAAGAGGGAGACTCTGAAGACATATCAGAAGATTAAATCCTGGGACTCTCGCTCCAGGTGGGCTGGAACTGACACAAAGACAGTGGGCCAAAAAGAGTCCTTGAAAAAGACACGACTGTGGGAGGACTGTGGGATCCAAAGGTCTTTGGTTTAAGAATGCATTTCTCTTCCTGGCTCAGAGTCGAGGCAAGATCCGATTCAGGTTTAGAAACAGAAATTCATTATAATCGATTTCAACGTTTCGTGAGGGGACGCCTGTAGGTCGGAGAGGGGGTGTAGCTCAGTGGTAGAGCGCGTGCTTAGCATGCACGAGGCCCTGGGTTCAATCCCCAGCACCTCCAAGCTCGTGTTTCGAGGCTCCCACCGTGGTCAAGTGGGAGTTGTTTTGTCCCAGACTTTTCTCTTTGTGCATATCCCCAACTTGTGCTTTTCCCACTTACAGTGAAGGTAGACCGTGTGGTGCTTACTCATTTGTACTATCTGCCCTGGTACTCCTTGGACCTTCCAACCTGATTGCTTCAGCACAGTAAAGCCATTTACAGAAATGAAAGAAGCTGCTTATGCAAGATCTCCTGCAGGTGAGGGAACAAGCATGCCAGCCATAGACCTTTCTCCTTTGCTGCCGTTTCTGAGTACTATTAAGAAGCAGGGAAGAAAAAAACGGAGAGAAAAGAGAAAAAAAAGTCTCTTGGAAAAATTTCTTTAGATTTCTTCCCTTCACTCCGCCTCCGCCCTCCTTAGCCATGCCTGTATCAATGAACAGACTACAGACGTAGGAGAAAATGTTCTTTCTCGTTTTCCTTTCCCCATTGGCTCCTGCGTTTCCACCACACTCGGAATCTCCGGCTGGCAACAGGTCCTTGCAATCACCAGTCATTGGAGCGCTAAGACCCAGCTTTCTCGGGATGAACCAATGTTCGGGATGCTGTCCGAGGGAAAGTTGTTTCTTGAGAAACTTCGGAAATCCAAAGTTGAGAAAATTATTTTCACAGATGGAAAGAGCGGCTAGTCGCGCTCAAAGCCGTGTCAGTCTCAGGTAAAAAGGGTTGAGCCTTCCTGTGGGACAAAAGCTTTTAATCCACTTCCCCTAGAAGGAAGAGACCTGGTTTTCTGCATCCAAAGAGCAGCAGAGGAGACTTAGGCAATGCGGGAGCCCCTGGGGCCATCTCAGTCGCACGTCCCCGAGCTCCACGCTCGTCTGCGCTCTCCGAGCTCCTCTTCCGCGATCCCCGCTCTCCTCCTGCCTCGCCCCCTTTTTCTTCACCACCCCAGCGTCGCCTTCGCCTCCACTCCGTCTCGCCCCCTTCATCCGGTGCCACTCCTTCTTCCCACCTAGATCTCCCACAGCAGCTCGGCTCACCGCAGTTTTTGTAGCTCTGCTTTCTAAGAATAGGTCGGCGTTCTCAAGCACGGGCGGTAATCCTCCGCGGTGCGAGCGTTTCAGCCATACGACCCGCGTCTTTCCCACATCCGGGGATTCTCAGTGCGCCCGGGAGCTGTAAGATGCAGACCGGTGTGGGTGAGAAGTTCGGGTGGGCGTTACCCGGGCTCAGGAACCACCGTGTTTGCGTCTAAAACCTTCTCACTCTTTATGAGAGGGTCTGCTGTGCTATTCGCCGCGTCAGTGTGGAAGGTCGGCTTGCCTCTGAGAGCCCGCCTCGGCGACTGGCCCGCGCCGGCTGAGCCTCGCGCGGCTACTTCGAGCAGGGAGCGTGTGGGATTCGACGAGCTGAGGAGGAACCTAGAAGGTGATATATACTTTATTCCTGTATTCAGGAAGATACAGATTTCGCACAGGTAAGTAAAATATTAGAATGAAAATTAAAAGTAAAAGAGAAAACACAGTGATTTAGGATTACCTCCTAAAATGTGTGCGTACGTCTTTGGACTCCCGGTTACGGCGCTCGCGGAGAGGGGAGCCGGGAGAAGAGACACGCACGGAAACCAGCGGGAAGAGTTTTCTGCTTCTCCGCCTGAGACTTTCCAGTGTGCATAAAACTAATGAGACGCAAGGAAAATTTTCGTGGAGTCGCTTATTTTTTCTTATTTTCCTTTTTTCCACCGTGCCGTGTAGTGATAACGCCAAGTGGAACCCAAAGTGAACGGGGTCGGTTACTGTGGCCACAGACGTCGTGCTTCCAGCGGGGTAGCCTTGTGAGCGGTTCCGTTTCTTTTCTTCTTTCCTCTTTCTTCCTTCTGTAGAGGCCCACACCTTGGGTGGCACTAAGGCTCATGGAGTAGGCATGGCATATTAAAGGCGATTCATTAGACAATCTTCTGTTTAGATAGGAGTAGGGAAAAGTGACGGGGAAAAAAAAAACCCACAGTGGAGGAGCCGGGGGTCGAACCCGGGACCTCGTACATGCGAAGCACGCGCTCTACCACTGAGCTACACCCCCAAGTGGTCGCAAAAGCTTTGGGGATAATCTATAAAATATCACTTTTGTTTTCAGTGTGTTGCTTTTATTTTTCGTTGGTTGGAAAAATTCCGCCATTTGTGAAATTACTAAAGTGAACTGGCGGCTTCACTAAGATGCTAAGATTATAGCTGGAATGACACAGTTTGTGATCTTTGGACTTTCCCACTCCTTTTACTCCGCTCCAAGGTCCATTCACAAACAGACTGAGTTACTTTTTCTGAAAGTTACTTTCCTTCGCCAGGAAAAATCACAAATTCCCAGCACAAATCTTCAGCAATACCGACTCAAATGAAATGCTCCTCAGTCCAGAGGCAGCGGCAGGCCTTGGGGGAACTGGCGGGTTGAACTTCACGCCATTTGGATCGCATACTCTGCCAACGTCCACTTTCCAGCTGACTCTCAATCCTTGTTCACGCATCACAAGTTCTGAGATTCTCCTCAGTTCTGGTTCCACACCCCCATCTCTAACCTTCCCTTGAGGATTATATTCACGAAGGGTTTCCGGGGTGGGGAGGGTGGCGGGGAAACACACCTCTAAAGTTTCATTAACTTTAATCAGCTGGCGTTTTTCCAACCTAGGGCAATAAGCAGGGCAACAGCCAACGCAGGGCGGCGAAGCAAGGATGGGGACCAAGCAAAGCTATCACCGTGGGAGAGCCTGCCCTAGATACATACGGATACTTGAAAAATAAAGCCAAAGAGCCCTGGAAATGTTCAGAGTGCTATCAAATAATTTAAAAATGACAGGAAGTTTTGGATAACACAAAGCTGATAGGGTTGGCTTGGCCAGCTGGGGAAAGGCGGAGGTCATGGCTGTTCTCTTACCCGCAGATGACCTCCGTAAAGAGTCTGAAGTCTTGTTTTTTTTGTTTTTTTTTTTTTGCGCCCTGCCTTTTGCTCTCCCTTTGCTGCGACAGTGGGTCCAGTCGCCATCTGAGGTGTATCTTGCTGTATAAACCTGTATCTTGCTCTTGCTCTATAATCCCATTTTTCTCTCCTCAATAAACTTCAATTTTCGTGCTTGTCTAAACAAACAAACAAAAAAGAGTCTGAAGTCTTATGGTGCTTTTTTTTTTTCTTGAGACAGAGTCTCTGTTGCCCAGGCTAGAGAGTGAGTGCCCTGGCGTCAGCCTAGCTGACAGCAACCTCAAACTCCTGGACTCAAGGGATCCTTCTGCCTCAGACTCCCGAGTAGCTGGGACTACACGCATGCGCCACCATGCTCGGCTTTCTATATATTTTTAGTTGGCTAATTAATTTCTTTCTATTTTTAGTAGAGACTGGGATCTCGCTCTTTCTCAGGCTGCTTTCGAACTCCTGACCTTGGGTGATCTTCCCTCCTCGGCCTCCCAGAGTGCTAGGATTACAGGAGTGAGCCACCGCGCCCGGCCTGTGGTGCTTCTTTATTAGGATCTCTTTATGCTATTGAAGAAAGTATAATATTTCGGGAAGGTTTTCACTGAATATAAGTGTTTACTAATGAAGGTAGGAAAGATTGAAGGCATGCAATTTCGATTCTTCTTGTCTTAGACCTCTGAAAGATTTACTTGAGAAAGTGAATTCAGAAGAGCATGTTTGAGTGACTTACTGAGGGAAGAATTCTTTTTAACGTAAATTGAGGACTTTTCCAATCACAGAGAAGGATCCCTGATTTTAGTCTATAGACTTTTAGTCTAGAGCTCTTCCAACTGAGCTATGTTGGCCACACATCTACTTTCATAGACACTAATAATTTCTCTACTTTGGATTTGGAAAGCACAGCATTCCTTGAGAGATGTCATTTCCTTGTCCCCTCACCTTTAATAAATTGGGATTGATATTTTACCATTTTTGGCAGTAATTGGTTCCAACTACTGCCAACAGTAAGGTGTGGAATGGAAGTGGAAGGTAAGAAAATTAGTGAGTAGGTTTTTTTGTTCCTCAGTCCAGTCTTGTAATTGGCACAGGTACAGCTGAGACTACAAAAAAAAAACAAAAACAAAAACAAAAACAAAAAAAAAACCTCTTAAGAAAACTCAGCTATGAGCCTCTTTTCCTTTCCTTTCCATCTTTTTTCTTTCCTGTTCCTTTGTGAACTGTGAAGTGGAACCAAAGGAGTGTGGGCTTGCTCTCTCATTTCTTCTTGTATTTGTGCTGATGCAGTAAGGCTGGTAGGTAGTAGGGCTATACAATTGAAATAGATCAGTTCAAAGGCAATCTGTTGGATGATGGATTTACTTTGGATGTGAGCAAGGAGAAAAAGTGATTGAAGAAATTTTAAAAATAGGGAAAATGTGAATGTATTATTGAAATACAGCATGGATGGGGAAAGAGAAAAGCAATAATGGAGTTCAAGATTATCTGGACTCTCCTACATGCTTAGCCTATGCTCTACCATTGAGCTACACAATCAGGTAGACTCTGTACTTCAGTAAATCTTCTATAACCCATGATCATCTTGATTTTCAGATATTCTAGGACCTGATAGTAAGACAAAGTCTACTGTATTTAGCTTCACTATTTCAGAAAATCCTAGACTGGATCTTTTTTTTGCATCTATGCCATGAGAAGGATAACTGAATGCTAGATTGAAAGGTACCATTCCTTTTTCCTACTCCTGTTAGTCCACTCCAATCTCTGCTCACGAGCAGGCTACCAGAGCATCAGATCCATTCCACCAACAGGGAGAATCTCGGATTGGAATATGTTCTGTCTCCTCTTGTCTTTCTTTAAACTTCCTTCACGCCTGCCAACAAAACTGCAGCAAAACACAAAAGATAGTGCAAAAAATATGAAGAAGAGTTGCAAGTTTGTTGACTCAGAGAATTTAGGTCAAAATGGGGAGAAAAGATAGAAAAGAATTAATTAACAATATTTGAAGGGAAATGAAGTAAGACAACATGAGTAACTTTAGTGTTGGTCTGGAAATTTAAACATAAATTCAGAAAAACTGGTGCTAAATGAAGAGTGGTAAGCATACTTCACAAACAGGCACTGTTCTAAGAACCCACAACACCTATCAGTGGTTGGTTGTGAAGCCCTGGAGCAGAAGACCACAAAGAAGGAAGAGAGAGGAGAGAAAAAAGACCTCTCTATCATTTGAATTTATCTGAAAACCTAGTGTTCCCAACCACAGAAAATGAACATCACTTTGTCTCCAAATTTAAAGCAGGTTGGTGGTGAGACTTTCCTTATTTTTCCTTTTTTCAGACTCTCAGACAAGAAACAAGGGCCCTTGTTAAAATTCATGTGTTCCACTCTAGGTATGTGATAAAGGTTTATGAACTGTCTTGTATCTAAGGCAATTGATTTGTAGTCTAAAGTATTTTTCCAGGGATGGTTGGAAAACCATACTAATTTTTCCCACTGATAGTGTCTTTAGGATTAGTTATTATGGGTAAAGAAATTGTACATGGGTTTCTTATTTTATTTCCTCTTCATTTTGGTTTCTTAGGTAGTCCAGATGAAAATTCTAGTTAATTTGATGGTATTAGTGGTGTTGCATAAGCATTTTTTTTCTTTTCTTCATTTCTTTTCTCTGCTATAGCAGCAATCATGCTTACTTTCCATGTGAGCTGGAATGGTGATTCCAGTTACTGAAAGTATGTGTGGTGTAATTTACATACTTGGGGAAGTCAAACAAGCAATACATACATGGAGGTGCTGGGTCTCAAACCTGGGACCTTATGCATGCAAGGTACATGCTCTACCACTGAGCTATACCCGCAAGTGTTGGAACCTCTTCTTCTTCTTTTTTTTTTTGAAATATATTATTATTATTATTATTATTATTTTTGAGACAGAGTCTCACTTTATTGCCCAGGCCAGAGTGAGTGCCATGGCGTCAGCCTAGCTCACAGCAACCTCAAACTCCTGGGCTAAGCAATCCTGCTGCCTCAGCCTCCCAAGTAGCTGGGACTACAGGCATGTGCCACCATGCCCGGCTAATTTTTTCTCTATATATTAGTTGGCCAATTAATTTCTTTCTATTTATAGTAGAGATGGGGTCTCGCTCTTGCTCAGGCTGGTCTCGAACTCCTGAGCTCAAATGATCCGCCCACCTCGGCCTCCCAGAGAGCTAGGATTACAGGCTT
>VSMD01105628.1:0-47041 GCA_008750895.1 Mirza zaza
AGGTATCTCCATATTGCTTTCCATAGAGGTTGAACTAGTTTGCAGTCCCACCAGCAGTGTAGGAGTGTTCTTCTCTCTCCGCATCCACACCAGCATTTGTTATTTGGAGACTTTTTGATAAAGGCCATTCTCACTGGAGTTAAGTGATATCTCATTGTAGTTTTGATTTGCATTTCCCTGATGATTAGAGATGGTGAGCATTTTTTCATATGTTTGTTGGCCATTCTTCTGTCTTCTTTAGAAAAGTTTCTGTTCAAGTCCTTTGCCCACTTTTTAATAGGGTTATTTGATTTTTTCTTGCTGATTTTTGTGAGCTCATTTGTTCCCACTTTTTTAAGTGGCTGCAGGAGGTAGGAGCCCAGGCAGAACTCTCAACCAGACTGTGAAACCTAGCGCCAGAGCTTGTGGCTGGATCCACATCAAACAATTAAATTGCTTCAATTTTTTTTTTTTTTTTTTTGAGACAGAGTCTCACTTTGTTGTCCAGGCTAGAGTGAGTGCCATGGCGTCAGCCTAGCTCACAGCAACCTCAAACTCCTGGGCTCAAGCAATCCTGCTGCCTCAGCCTCCCAAGTAGCTGGGACTACAGGCATGCGCCACCATGCCCAGCTAATTTTTTCTGTATATATTAGTTGGCCAATTAATTTCTTTCTATTTATAGTAGAGATGGGGTCTCGCTCTTGCTCAGGCTGGTTTCGAACTCCTGACCTCAAGCAATCCGTCCGCCTCTGCCTCCCATAGTGCTAGGATTACAGGCGTGAGCCACCGCACCTGGCCTTGCTTCAGTTTTAATATCCTTTTGTTGTGAATCTCAAGCAAAAGGCAGGAGGGGCTTGTCTTGTAAATGCCACATGTGTGTCAGGTGAGACAAAGTCCAGCCCACTGGATTCTCTTTGCAGGAAGGAAGCAGATGAACTGTCAGACTTTCTCATGAGAATCCCTGGCTTCACATGATAACGAAAACGAGCACCTGTGTGTAAAGAAGGAGTAGACAGTTATAACTAGGAATACTGAGTACAGGTGATACCCAGGACATAAAATAGGCAGCTGACAGCCCAAAGGTGCATACAGCAAAGGAGAGATTTTTATTAAATTGCTCTAATGGATAGCTTTTCTCCCCTGCTTTCAGCAAGAAGACATCTTCTAGAAAACCACATGCCTAGGCCAGGCGCGATGGCTCATGCCTGTAATCCTAGCACTCTGGGAGGCTGAGGCCGGTGGATTGCTCGAGGTCAGGAGTTCCAAACCAGCCTGAGTAAGAGCGAGACCCCGTCTCTACTATAAATAGAAAGAAATTAATTGGCCAACTAATATATATAGAAAAAATTAGCCGGGCATGGTGGTGCATGCCTGTAGTCCCAGCTACTTGGGAGGCTGAGGCAGCAGGATTGCTTGAGCCCAGGAGATTGAGGTTGCTGTGAGCTAGGCTGACACCATGGCACTCACTCTAGCCTGGGCAACAAAGCGAGACTCTGTCTCAAAAAAAAAAAAGAAAGAAAGAAAGAAAGAAAACCCCATGCCTAGGGATAGTTGGAAGCCAAGTCCTGGACACTTGCAACCACTCCAATAAGATGGGAATGCACAGAGGGTCTAGAGCACAGTTTCTGGCCAGGGGAGGGGCCTTATTCATATCATTCAAATGAACAAATGGATGGTACCTAATTTCCCTTCAAACTCTAAAATATCACGATCTGCCCAGGCATCTGCCAAAGATGACGGAGGGACAAGTCCTGGTGCTCGATGGCTAAAGCCATTTTCTGGGCTATCTGGAAGCCATCACGGCCAAGCAAGTACTGCTGGGCTAGAAGGTGATGGTTGTGTGCTATGAGGGCATCAACATTTCTGGCAATTTCTACAGCAACAAGTTAAAGTACCTGGCCTTCTTCTGCAAGGGGATGAACACCAATCCTACCCTATGCCCCTACCATTTCCAGGCCCCCAGCCGCATCTTTTGGCAGACCGTGCATGGGACGCGTGCTGCCCCACAGGACCAAGGGAGGCCAGGCTGCCCTGGACCAAGTGTTTGATGGGATCCCACTGCCCTATGATAAGAAAAAGTAGATGGTGGTTCCTGCTGCCTTCAAGGTTGTATGTGTGAAGCCTACGAGAAAGTCTCTACCTGGAGCACCTGGTTTATGAGGTTGGTACCAGACAGTGACAGCCACTCTGGAGAAGAGGAAGGAGAAGGCTAAGATCACTACTAGAAGAAAAAAACAACTCATGAGGCTACAGAAAGCAGCCATAAAAAATGTGGAGAAGAAAATTGACAAATACATAGAGGTCCTCAGACCCGTGGACTCCCGGTCTGAGCAAAATAAAGACTATTTAATCCTGAAAAATTAAATAAATAAAACAAAATATCATGATCTGGTGGCATAGAAAGTTGGAGCCCAGCCCCAAACGGCACAAATTTGCCAGGAGGGAAAGAGTTGCCAAGGAACAAGGAGATAGAGGTGGTAAGGAGAACCTACCAGTGGCAATTTGTCACACATACAAACTGATCTTGATTGGGATGTGCCTTCTAGAGTAATGCTTCTCAAACTTTGATGTGCAACATGAAGCATGTGGGAACCTTGGGAAAAAAATCATATTTGGATTCAGAACGTCTAGGGTAGGGCTGATCTTTTCATATCTAACGAACTTCTAGGTGACGCCAATTGCCACTGGCCTGTGAGCCACACTCTGGAGTAGCAAGGTTCTAGGGCAGGGCTACCCAATACAACTTTCTGTGATGATGGACATATTCTATATTTGTGCTGTCCAATTGGTGGTCACCAACCACATTGCAGAACATTTGCCATGTGGCTAGTATGACTGAGGAGCTGAATTTTTAGTTTTATTATTAAATTTAACTGATTTAAATAGGCACATATGGCTAGCAACTACTGCTTTGGAAAGCACAGTTCTAGAGCAGCGGTTCTCAAACTTACATGTACATCAGAATCACTGGAGAGCCTATTAAAACACAGATTGAGGCCGGGCGGGGTGGCTCAGACCTGTAATCCTAGCACTCTAGGAGGCCGAGGCGGACAGATAGCTTGAGGTCAGGAGTTTGAAACCAGTCTGAGCAAGAGCGAGACCCTGTCTCTACTATAAATAGAAAGAAATTAATTGACCAACTAATATATATATAAAATTACCCGGGCATGGTGGCGCATGCCTGTAGTCCCAGCTACTCGGGAGGCTGAGGCAGTAGGATTGCTTGAGCCCAGGAGTTTGAGGTTGCTGTGAGCTAGGCTGACGCCATGGCACTCACTCTAGCCTGGGCAACAAAGTGAGACTCTGTCTCAGAAAAAAAAAAAAAAAAAAAACACAGATTGAGTGTCCCACTCATGGAATATCTGGTGTTGATCCTGCCGGCCCTTTGAGTACCTCTGCTCTAGAACATACACCATCCAAAATGTGGTGAGCTTTAGGGTCAGCACCAGAGTCCCTTATCTTGCTTCTGGGCAATGAGTCTCAGTCCACCCTTAGTGCCACCTGGTCCAAATGAAGTCTGAGCTTTGTCCTTGCAGACCTTACACATGGGCGTAGTGGGCAGTGAATCAAATGGCTGGCATTGGGATGCTCCAGGAGGGCCCCTTTGTTATAAAATATCATTACCACTGATTCCCAAGAAGCAATAGAACATACTGGTTAAAAGCATGTGCTGGGCCAGGCACGGTGGCTCATGCTTGTAATCCTAACACTCTGGGAGGCTGAGGTGGGAGGATCGATTGAGCTCAGAAGTTCGAGACCAGCCTGAGGAAGAGTGAGACCCTGTCTCTACTAAAAATAGAAAGAGATTAGCCGGACGACTAAAAGTATATAGAAAAAATTCTCTGGGCATGGTGGCACATGCCTATTGTCCCAGCTACTCAAGAGACTAAGGGAGAAGGATTGCTTGAGCCCAGGAGTTTGAGGTTGCTGTAAACTAGACTAATGCCATAGCACTCTAGCCCAGGCAACAGATTTAGATTCTGTCTCAAAAAATATATATATTTTAAAAAAGGAAAGAAAAAGAAAAAAAGAGCATATTCTGTATAGCCAGACTGAGTCTAAGCAGCTCTGCTCAACACTAGCTGTCTACTGTGGGCAAATTGCTTAAACTTGGTGCCTCAGTTTTATCATTTGTCAAATGGCAATAATAATAGTACCTACCTCATGGAGATCTTGTGCTTAAAACAGTCACTTGCACAGTGTAAGTGCTTAGTACGCATTAGCTGTTAGCTATCATTGCCCCTGCAATCCCAGCATTAGCAAATTGTTCCCTTCTGCTACCACTCTATTTACCTACCCTGCAGGTTCTCTTCAAATAAGCAGATGTTCCCGGGAGCCACACTCTGGCTACTCTACTGTTTTGCCGAGGGCTCAGTAGGCCTCTGAGCTCCACTGGGGCCTCCTTCTAGGGTATCCAAGGGCAGAATAAAGGTGAAAAAATAGGAGAGCTCCTGGCAGCTTGGCACACTCTTTGTCCCCACTCCCCCATGCGCAGTGAGAGCCAGCACGGGCCAACCTACCTCTGTGCAAGGATGTGCATCCAGAGTGGGAAATGGATGTCCACAAACCCAGGGCTGAAGCTAATAACCTCCATGCAGCTGTCTACAGGGCCAGGAAAGCCGATTGAGGACATTTGCTGAGGCTCCTCAGAGAAAGTCATTTGTTGAGGATGAAGAGATGCCAAGGCACATCCCCTTTCTCCTTCCTGCTCCAGCGTCTGCTCCTGCAGAGAATCTCCCTCTTCCTCATTCCCATGTTGCCATAGTAGAGATGGCCATGTGGCCATAGTAGAGATGGCCATGTGGCACAGAATTCCTGCCAGGTACCACCACATCCTGCAGTACCAGAGTCCCCCCAAAACAGTTGTTCTCCTACAACCACTTCTACTTGGCTCTGCTAAAGATGCTATCACAGAATTTGGGTATCATCAGGACAGAAGCATACCCTCTTTTGCTCAAGAAAGATATACAAATTTTAAAGCATTCTGTCATTTTTGTCATTATTTAGGAAATCTTAAAATGAAATTCTCAAAATTATCATCAGATGTTAATTTTATTGCCAAACAAGGTAATTTGGTAAACAAATTAATCACTTCTCCCCCAGTAATACTGCAATAATACTGCATGTTGGCCCAGTAATACTGCATGTTACCAGGGACACCATTATTCCAGAGCCCCTTCCTTTGGAAAGGCTGGAAGATTGCTACACAGAAAAGGACACAGGCAACCCCAAAAGGGCTACTATACAAGGTTGGTGTCCACCAGGACCACCCGGCTTAAACTCAACCTACCCCCATTCCTTCCTTTACCGTCCTCCTAAGTTTAGAATAACAGTATCCATGAATTGAATACCATTTGCTGAGGGCCGTGCAACTGCTTTCCAAGCATTAACTGATACAACAACTCTCTACCAAGTAGGATCTAGTGTCTCCATTTTACAGCCAACAAGAGGGGCCTGTGGAAGAGTATGGAATGGTTTGAACAAGCCAAGACACTAGCTCCTTTGGCAAACTCTTTTGCCTTGAACGTGTGGTAATCACATGGAGTGGATTTTCAAAACTTTGTGGATGTCAGTCATTCTCTTACACTGAGATGTTGCTGAATGTCAACATTTTGGCATCTAATTCCATTTCCCAATCAATCTCTCACCCTGAGAGAACACACTGGGAAGGACAAGTGCAGTGGCAGCATGAGAATCCTTTGTCACCAGGAAGCTCAGCGATAGATTTGGGAAATCTGGAAACCACACTTATAGGTCAGAGCACTCGGGCTGGAGGCAGGTTAAAACCATGGACCCCTACCAAGGGGCAACTCATTTTCCCGGAGCTTATCCTTCCCTGGAAGAACAAGACACCCACAGGTTCCGTCCCTTTGCAAGAACACTGCAAGAATGCTGATGCTGGGATTGGCAGAGGCACATGCGTGTTTGTGTCTGTGTGTGCATGCACACATGTGCTCAAACACAGTAGATATGGATCATCTTTCTGATAGTCCTATGAATTGTGTGAGTGTCTGACACATAAACATGCCATCAATACTAGTAGAGAGGAAGAAAGGCATGAACACTTCAGAATGGCAACTAATTTAAAAATCACTTTAGGTTTCTGTGCTCATGGGGGACATGACTGTATTTGATGAATTTGGAAGTGATAACACTGCAAATGATGATGTTATCAGTGTTCCTCAGAAAGAAACCCTCGCATGTCCTATATCCTAACACCTGCTACTAACTCTACCTGCTGTCCCAGCCCTGACCTGCTGGGAACCAAAGCAGCACCAGGGAAGTAGTGAAGGTCTGGGGGGTTGTTGAGGAGCTGCATGGGGCTGGGAGAGCTGCATGAAGAGAGAGTGCCAGGGCTCTGCCCAACAGAGCACCTGTGGGAATTGATGGGTGTTTCTTGTCTAAAGACACACATCACCAAAGCATGTGCTCAGGTGTAATATTCGGGTGCTAGACCAGATACCCAAAGCCAAATGTGCCACATATAAGGCCTAAACAACATTTCTGGAACTCAAGAGTTTTCTACCACTGGGTCTCTGAAAACTGCTTTCCAGGTTGTGTCAAGAAATGTCAAGTTTCCATACGTTCCTCTGCCAAATGTTTCTCTAAGGCATACAGGGTGGAGAGGTAGTCACACCGTGGAGAAAAGGCAAGCCTACCTAGTGTAATCTATCGGCTCAATTACCTGAAAGGCTTAAGAAATGGGATATTCTGGTTCACTAAACCTTCTCGTCAATTCAGTATTGACCAGACATTTCTTTTTGTTGGGGCTTTTAAACTGGAAATACTTCCGTAATGTTGACTTTCTTATCTTAGCAAGAACAGTTGAATGAAGGAGCGGGTACTCTGGTGAACTGGGACTCTGTGCTGCCTGAGGCTCGGCTTTTTGGGTCCATGATCATTATTTAAGCTGCTTCTCTTAAAAGCACGACAGATAATGCCCTTGAATGTGATTAATCTCCCTCTCTTTTTTACTGTAATTTAAAACTGATTAAGTGCTTGACATGAATTTGACCTGATTAATCAAGGCTCCTCCAAGGGAAAGAGAGCAACAGTGATTAGATAATGATTGACTGGTGGACGACTTGTCCCCAGGAAATGGAAATGGTTTGAAGGTGGTTAAGCCCAGCATGGAAACAAAGATGTCTGCTCATGACATCGCAGCTCGCCTGGTCTCCAGGGCACAGTGATCAGAGAGACTATCTCCCCAGTACCAAGAGCTGTGCCTGGCACATAGGAGGCTCAAAGAATTTGTTGAATGAATGGAGTCCTGTCTACCTGATCTATACCATTTGTTTGTCCATCCATCCCTCTATTGCTCTCTCCATCCAGTATTTCTGTGAGATGTGAAAGCATGGGCTACAGGTGATTCAATAATAAACAAGATACAGCTTCTTATGTAGAGTCATCTCTGTTTCAATGGACTTTTTAAAGGAGAAGAAATGGTAAGTGGTGGACTTTAAAGAATGGCTTGAACACAAACTGTATTCTCATGTATCTTCACTATGCCACACTCTTCACCTTTGGCAAATCCTGCTTACTGCCCCCACTAGAGACTCACAGTCTGTGTGCTTTCAAAAGGAAACCTCCATCTTCCTGTCCAGATATGGTGTAGACATTGGTCACTGCCTGAGCAGGACACTGGACTAGGCTGCACCAATGATTTCATTTGAAATGGTTTTGTCCTGCTTGTTTCCTTGGTAGTGAACCCAACTACAGCTTCTTCCAACTTTTCCCATCCCTCCTTGCCCCACTTGACATTCTCTCTTTTCCGAATAAGGGGGATATCCCAAGAGGGCAAATGGGAAGGTCTATGGCCACTTCAAGGCTGCAGTCTCCTGGATGGTAGGAAAACCTCCAGCATGGTGCTTTCAGGCAAATTCTGAGCATTTGTTAGAATGTCATTTAGGGACAGTTCTGCCCAGCAGAATATGCATCAGGAGCCATTCTCCACCCACCATCCCTGTTCCCCCTCCAATGTTCTCTTTCTGCACTTCAGAATAAGAAACAACTCTCCTCTCTGGCATTGCTTCAAAGGAAAGAATATAAATAAAGGGTCCAACAGAGATTCTGGAAATTGCTCCTCTTCAGGAAGTCACATGGATATTTATTCTAAAATATAGAGGTGGGTTTGTATTCTAGTGGATGATCTGGAATTTGGAGGAACTATTCTTTACTGTCACTAGGTTTGGCTTCTGGTTCTGTTTAATTCTACTTGGCTATATTAATTTCTATTTTTTTTTAAGAATCTAAAAGTTTTTTGCCTTTACACAGTGCTTCCACATACAAACCTCTAATTCGGTGACATTCAGGCCTGGACCTTTGTATCACATGTGACACTATGATATGCAATGTGCTTTTCAAGGCCGCTCCTTTCTGCTCCAGGTCATAATAGTACATCACAGTCTGTAGCCATGGTACAGTCACATGACCCTTCCTGTTTATAGCAATTGCACCTGCAGTTCCAGAGTGGTAGAACTGGGAACACCACTTGGATTCTGATTCTTCCTCACAGTGCTTGGGTGAAAGGGAGGGCAGAAATCATAATCCCCATTCTATAGGAGGGGAAACCAAGGCAAAGAGAGTTGATCTACTTAAGGTCACCCAGTAAGTCAGAAAGCAAGCTGGGTAAATGTCAGGTAAGATCACCTATGTAGCTTTCAGTGCCTTATTCAAAAAATCAGATTGTCCCCTCAAACGAATGCACATAATTTGGAAGTAAGTGGTTTTAGGGTGGAAATTTCTATGATGGTTTCAAAAGCCTTTTACCAATTTAGGAACCACAAGGTAAGAACCAGAATCACATTATCCTTTTAGTTAAATCTTCCTGACTCACAGACAATACCAATTATTACAACTCACTGACAACCTGGTTATCAACAAGAAGAAAATTTTAGGGAAAAATTCACTCATTCAAGAAATAAACCTTGATATACAGCTACTGTTCTGGTTTCACAACATCTTAAGCATACATAACACCTAAGGACTGCATCCTCCTACACATAAAACACTCCTTTTATACTTGCTGGCATGTGATGGGTTAGGGGCGAAGGGTTGATAAAGAATGTGTGTGTGTGTAAAATAACCAGCCTTTTTAGGGACAATTCTGCCCAGTAGAATATACATGAAATATGTCTACTGTAGTAGTTCTCTACCCTGATTCCTTTTCGGGTTTTTTTGGTAACTTTTAATTTACTGATCCTGATTTAATGTAAAAGTGATGTTTTACTTTCCACCTTCCCTGAGGGAGGCAGAGTCAATGGGTGGATATGGCAGGCGACCAATTTCAGCTTCACGGGAGGGAAGCACTCTCAAGGGTTAAAACTGCCTGATGATAACTGAACTCAACCTTTTAGACCAGGGAGTGGCTTGGTATTACAAATATTTCCCCCCAGAGGCTAAATGACCATCTGTCCTAGATGCACTGCCTCTTCCAATACCAGGAATCCATATTCCCAGAAACAAACTAGGCTAACAGCAGTCTGCCTGCCTCCCAACTCCAGGTTAAGAAAGGCACAAAGAAGGCCAACAAATAATACTGACATGGTGCTTTGGATCTAGGAGACCTTGTGGTACCAGGAGAGGAATACTGATGGGAAAGGTGAGGTATGGAGAAACCAATTAAATACTTTCAATCATAGGTGAGAGGATACCAGGAAATTTAAGGGGAGACTCTCTTTTTCCTGGGGGCGGGGGAAGGAGATAGACTGCCAACAATAGCGAGCACAACTCTCAACAAAGGCAATTCCAGCTCTCCAGCCACCACAGTAAAGCAGCCAAGGATACCCTAATTGTCCTCAGAGCAGTTGAGATGATTCCTTCACAGAGGGAATCCTGCACTCCAAACTCTCTGGGGCCCACCCTTGAGACTGCATCCAAGGCTGGAGATTTAGGCAGGAATGGCCTGGGCAGGCACATAAGGTAGTGCTGCTTCTTAAGGCATGGCTGCTGTCTTTGTGGAGTGGGCCCCACTCTGGGAGGTGGCATCAGGCACCGCCTCCTCTGAAACCACCCTGCAAGGAAGCTTAATTAGGTGGAGCACTGCTGCTGAAGGAACTGCCTCCTACAGGGGCTGGAGGCTTCCATTAAAGCTAAACAGCATCACCAAACCAAGCAATTTCCTGTGACACTTGGTAGAATAAGGAGCGGAGGAGGGAAAAAGACACAAATTGAACATTATCTGCAGATGATTGTCTAACTAGAAAACCTGGGGACTCGGTTGAAAATCAATCAGAACTAAGAAGAGAATTTGCTCAGTTGGCTGATTAAGAGTCAGATATTACACAAATCAATAGCTTTTGGGGTCACTTGGGCGTGGCTTGATACTTTGGAAGAGCTGTGCTTTTCTGGGAGGCCTCCCCACTTTGTGCGACTTGCCATATCTTGAAAGATGGAGGTGAGCCAGGGAGTCGTCTCAGACACCAATGTAAGAAAGGTGCTTGGAGCGACTGCTGCAGAAGGGGTGGGGACAACCACTTCTGTGCTTTCTCCTAGGGGACCGTCTCCCCAGTCTCTACCAGTCCCCTTCCCCCAGCTCCTCTCTATTCCAGCCCAAGAAACACATAGGGAAGTTTGGCAAGGGCCGGTGCAGGAGCCACCAAGGGTGGATGTGGGCAAAGATTGTGCTACGTCATCTCCAAACGAAGTTAAGTTTTTAAAAACAAAGGGGGCCGGCTGACAGGTCCCACATGTCCATCCTCTCGTTGCCTCATTGGTCAGAAGCCTGAAGAGGCATGGTGATGCGCGCCAAGGGGGACTCCCACGGATAGCCAAAGTGGCCAAAGGAGGCCCCACCCGGCTGGGCGTGCCAATTTGGCTGGCAAAGAGCTGCAGTCATTTGCGGTCCAGGCTGGCATGTAGCTGGGCCTCCCGCACCATGCGGTCGAAGGAGCGCGTGTTGGTCTCCTCGCGCACTTTTTCGCGCACGTGGAAGGAGGCCCGGGCTGTGGAGCGGGCGCTCTCAAGCGCACTGCGCCGTTCCCGCGACAGCTGCTCACTGCGCTCCAGCTTGCGCCCGATGGCCTGGAGCAGCTCTCGGCGGCGGCAATCTTCGTCCCTCTCCACCTTCTCCTTGTTGGCACGCTGAGCCCGCTCCTTCTCCAGCCGGCTTTGGCCCACGCGCCGCGCCTTCTGCTGCACTGCCTCCTCAGCCACCTGCGCCGCGTGCTGCAGCCGTCGCTCCCCTGCCCGGGCCAGCGCCTCCAGGTGCGCCTGATGCTCCCGCTCTTTGCGCTCGGCCGCCTCCTTGGCCCGCCGACCCTGTAGCTCCTCTCGCCGGGCCCGCTCCCGCAGCTCCCGGGTGCGCTGTTCCACCAGATGCTCATAGTTCTCCTGCGCGCGGCCCAAGCTGGCTTCCAGGGAGCTCCGCAGGCCCTCTCGCTCCTGCTTCTGCTGCCGGGCCCGGCCCTGCATCAGCGCCTCGTGGCGCGCCCGTTCGGCCCGGCTCAGCTCCCGCTTCTCCCTCTGCACTTGGCCCTCCTGCCGCTGCTTGGTGCGCGCCGCGCGATGGGCGCGCTCCCTGCGGACCTGCTCGGCCCGCTCGCGCCCTTCCTGCAGGCCTTCCTCCCGCTGCTTCAGGTTCTGCTCCTGCTGCTGCTTGCGCAGCCGGTCCTCCCGGGCCGCGCGCTCCACTTTCTCCCGCCGCAGCAGGCCCTGGCGCTCCGTCAGCTCCCGCCGCCGCTCCTCGCTGCGCTCGTACTGCCGCTGCCGCCGCCGCGCCGCCTCGCGCTCCTCACGGCCGCGGCGACCCCGCCGCTCCTCCACCTGCGCGGCCCAGGCTCGGCGGCCCTGCTCCAGGGCGCGCTGCTTCTCGCGCTCCTCGCGCTCCCGCCGCTGCTCGGCCCGCACGCGCTGCTGCTCCCACTGGCCGTGGGCCGCGGCGCGCTGCTCCAGCAACAGGCGCTCCTCCTGGTGCCGCGCCAGCATGAGCGCCGCGATCTTGCGGTCGCGCTCCGGCACCCCGCGCAGGCCCTGCTCGGCACGCACTTGGCGCACGATGCGCTCCACATGCTGGGCAGTCTGCGGCGAGTGGCTCAGGTCACCGAGGCTGAAGCTTCGGCCCGTGATCGGAACCAGGGCCAGGGCGCATGGGCGGCCCAGAGGGTTGAGGGTGGAGGAGGCCGACCCCGCCGGACAGCTGTTCCTGGCCGAAGCCCGTGGCGGCCAGCGAAGCTCCCGCAGGCTCTCCCCGCTGTAGGACGATGACGACGCGCCAGACTCGGAGCTGAGCGCGCCCTCGCGCCGGCGGGACAGCGAGTCCAGTGAGTGGCTCTTCCTGCCTGTCCGAGAACCCGCAGGCGGAGGTTGGGTCCGGGCCGGGGAGGGACTGGAGGATGCCTTGCGGGCCGCACGCGGTGCGGGCGAGGCCGGGAGGCTGGTGCTGCTGCAGCTGCTGCTGCTGCCCGCGCTTGAAGCCGAGACCGCGGCGGCCGCGGGGCCCAAAGGCGTGAAGAGGCGCCGCTTCTCCTCGCGCACGATGCGCTCGCGCTCGGCCCGGCACTGCTGCAGCTTGGCGCGCCGCTCCGCCTCGTACGCCTCGTACAGGCCAGTGGCCACTCGCATGGAGCGGCCCGGGGCCTCGCGCACCAGGTCGGCCAGGGCCCGTGGCAGCAGCTCCACCGGCTTGACGGCACAGCGGGCGCAGGCCTCTAGCGAGCGGGGACTGGTCAGCACGTAGCGGCTGCCCTCCGCCTCCGGGCAGTCGAAGTTGAAGAGGTCGAGGTGCAGCAGTGGGGACTGCTCCCGCCGCCCGCCTTCTGCTTCAGCCTTGCGGGGTACCGCTGCGGAGGCCGAGGCCGAGGCCGAGGCCGAGGCGGCTGCCGGCTCCTGGGCGCCCTGGGATTCAGGGGGCACCGACGCTGCGGCCCCGTCCTCTCCCGAGCCAGCGGGCTCGACGCCCGCTTTCTCCTCTTCTGGCACCGGGTCCACCATGGCTGAGCCTCGTCCTTTGTTGGGATCTCTGCGGATGACAAGGTGGGACATCAAGGAATACATTTGAGAGCCGTTACCCCCTTCTGACCCGTATTCGCCCCCTCCCAACTTAATCCGCTTTCGGATTAGGCTCGGAAGCCCGGTGGAACGTAAATCATAAAACCGATGCCGGAAGACCCGGGCTGGGCGCCAGGCAGGGGTGGGGGTGGGGCGGGCCCTCGTGCATACAGAGCAGCCTCAATCTCCCTGAGCCCCGGAATGCAGGGCGGAGGCCTGTGGCGAGGCTCCTCTGGGCGCCTGGCCCGCTAGATGCATCCCCTGCCTGCTGCAAGTTAAAATGAAAAGACCGAGGTGCAGGCAGCAGCCAGCGAGGGAGGCGCTGGAGGATTCCCGGGAGGATTAGCGTATTTGTTTGTAGCTTAGGCGGGCTGCTGGGATGCAGCTTTGCAGGGACAAAAAAGGAAGGGGCCTGTTCATCCCAAAGCGCATTGCTGAGAGGACCCAATTTGCTTAGGGGAGAAGTTTATGGTTGATTTCCCACTGCCAGAGGAGACCCAGGCGCGGGGACCACGGGCGATGGAAGGGCTGAGAGAAATCCCCAAAGGCCTTTTCGCGAGGGTGATCAATTCCTGCCGCTGCTTTAGCCAGGGCTTGCTAGGGGCTCTGCCCGCCTCCTTCGCCCTTACCCCCCACCCCTCCACTGGGTGTTCGCGGGGCATTGAGAAGGCGCCTGGGTCCTCCCAGATGCACCGACCTCCTCCAAGTCTGAATGTGCTAATGGTACCATCCACCCCAGTCTGCATTCAGATGCCCTCCGAGTTCCCCCCTGCATCCCAGTGGGGTGGGATTCTGGAGCGCAGCGAGCCCAGCCGCGCCAGTGCCCGGAGCTCAGTTGCCCAAGACCGTTGGCTTACCCCACGCCCTGGGCTCCGGCCCCGCGCCAAGGGCTTTTGTTCGCAGCTCGCTCCCGGCCGCTGCGCTGCTTCAGTCTCCGCGCCGGCGGGGTCGGGTTACTGCTGGCTGCAGCCGCGAAAGGAGCTCCAGCTGCCGCCGCCGGGGTCTCTCCATGGGGTCCGCGAGCGGGGCGCACACACCCCAGACACGACTTACAAGCAGAAGGGGGAGCGCGACAAAGTCCCCCTAAAATAACGCGGCTTTGCTCCCTTCCCTCACACTGATTCTGTAAAAAGGAAGCCGGGTTCCATCGCTGCAGCATCCATCTCCACCTCTCCAGCCGCGAAGGTACCGCAGGTCTCACGCTGCCCTCGGCGCCTCCTGCTGGACACTCCGGGGTGTTGGTTGGTTTGCTTAGAGGACGGAGGAGAAATTTTTTAAAAAATATATGTAATAATTATGTGTATTACACTATACACATACATAGATAAATATAGATATAGCACCAAGGAACCCTAGTTTTTTCAGCAGCACCCCAACTGGGTAAAATGAAGGATCACTCAGCTTGTTTTTCAAGGGAACCCTGAGGAGCAAACAAACTTGATAGCAAATAATTGGGTGGAAATATGGTGTCTGCTGCAAACTGTAATTATTTTTTAAAGAAAAACTAAGAACACTCATACAGGTTTGAGGCAGGCAGAACGTGTGTGACTGGTGTTTAATGCAACATGTTATGACTCTGGTTTCACATAATAAAAATTATAACCAGTTAGTGCCATTCAGTGAGTGCTATTTTTGAGACATCTCCTCCCCACCTCTTTCCATTTTGAGTGGTAGTGGCCATAGGAGGCAGACGGGAGGAATACAGGAGCCTGGGGGCTTCCAGGGTGGGTGGGTCATAACATTAGAGAGCGCAGTGAGCTCTGTGTTAAATAACCTTGACGTCGTCAGGTAGGCTGTAGGAGAAACTAAAGGGCTTTAATCAGGGAAATGACATGATTCGGTTTATATTTTAGGAACATAACTCTGGCGACAATGGGGTGGCGGCTTTACAAGGGCCAAGAGGAGACAGGAAGCCCAGCTAGTTGGACACTGCAGTCAGCCCAGGCAGGAAGGATTGGGACAAGTGCAGGAACAAAAGTAGGAGGAATGAGCCCGATGGGGAGTGAGTATGGATTCTGGAAACAGAGAGTTAAAGAAGCAATACTCAAAGGGTGACTGCCTTAAGCAATGGGTTGGTGGGGGGTGGCGCATATACTACAAACTGAGAGTGGATCCAGGAGGGAGGATTAGCTGGAGTGGAGGGACAGGGAAAGACAAGTTCCTTTTTAAACCACTTGAGTTTGAGGTGGAGCTGCTCAGCAGGTGGCCGATAAGTTGTGTCAGAGGTCTGGACTGGAGCTAGAATTAGGACGTCATCACCAAATGCGTGTTTCCTAAAACCAACAGTGTGAGCAAGCAAGCTCAGCGAGGGCCGGTGGAGAGATGAGCGAGGTTGGCAGGGCATTGACGGGGCTGCCAAGGGAAAGGGAGTCCACGAAGGGGACCAGTGAAGACAGGCAGCAAAGTGTGGTCTGTGTAAGCTAACAGTGGGGCACTTCAGGGAAACGTGCCTCTCGTGTTAAAGGGCTGCAGAAGGATTTCACCTGGAGTCAAATACCCACTGAAACTGGCAGCTATCTGTCTTTGGTGATATTGGCAAGAATGGCTCAGTATTGCACTGGGGCAGATGCCAAAGTGCAGGAAAGTAAGGTGCAATGGGAGCTGAGAAAGTGAAGAGTTACTGATTCTCTTGACATTTGGATGGTATTGTGAGGCACCATGGTATACATATACCACATTTTATTAATCCACTCATAAATTGATGGGCACTTGGATTGTTTCCACAGCTTTGCAATTGTGAATTGTGTACTAAGCTTTAAGAAACAATGGTGATATAGCACCTCTTGTATATTCCTGGATAGAGCTGGAACCCATTCTACTATGTGAAGTATCCCAAGAATGGAAAAGCAAGCACCACATGTACTCACCAGGAAATTGGTATTAACAGATCAACACCTAATTGGACATATAGGAATAACATTTATCGAGTGTCGGGCAGGTGGGAGGGGGGAGGAGGGAGGAGGGGATGGGTATATATAAACACAATGAGTAAGATGTGCAATGTTTGGGGGATGGACACGCTTGAAGCTCTGACTTGAGGGGGGAGGTGGGGCATGGGCAATATATGTAACCTTAACACTTGTACCCCCATAATACGCTAAAAAAAAGAATTTTGAGGCTGGGTGCAGTGGCTCACGCCTATAATCCTAGTACTCTGGGAGGCCAAGGCAGGAGGACTGCTTGAGATCAGGAGTTTGAGACTAGCCTGAACAAGAGTGAGACCCAGTCTCTACTAAAAATAGAAAAATTAGCTGGGCTCAGTGGCACAGGCCTGTAGCCCCAGCTATGCAGAAGGCTGAGGCGGGAGGATCACTTGAGTCCAAGAGTTTGAGGTTTCAGTGAGCTATGATGACACCACTGCACTCTAGCTAGGGTAACAGAGATTCTGTCTCAAAGCAAACAAACAACAAAAACAAACAAAAACAAAAGAATTGTGAGGGGTTTGGAATTTTACCCTACTCACATGCTGACAAGTTAACCTGCCACATAGATGCTGGCAGAAGGCAGGAGACTCCAGGGTCAGAAACAAAGGACTTTGTGTTACTCATGGCCCAGCAGGCAGCATGAAGTCGTGTTTTTTGTTGACTCCCCTAGCTATGCAAGTCGCATGGGCCATGGAGAGATAGGCCCAGGTAGATACTGCACACACAGTGGGTTTATGTCACACCTGGGTGACCCCAAACTCAGTAAACCTTAATCTTTTAAAGGGGCTACTTGCAAACCTGTCAACATTTGCTGTGAGAGAGGCATTACCTTTATTATCCTAGACAACAAATAAATCTTTCCTCTGCCATCCTTGAGAAATAATCCAGAACAGAAGCCTTTGCAAGACATCCAGAAATGCCATAAAGAATTGCTGTCAATAAAGAAAAGGAGCAATTGGTCACATGGCTAGTAAGAGGTGAGGCTGGGATTTGGACCTGGCTCTGTCTGATCCTAATGTGAATCCCATGCATTGTATTTCCACACCAAGCTGAGCATCTGGTGAGATGTGGGTTCCGACAGATGGGTGGGGTGGGCAACTCAATTTCTCCAAACTTCCTTTTTCTTTTCTTTGAATAGAATCCCATGAAATTGCCTCCTTCAGAGTAATCGTGTCTGTGAAAGAACTATGTGAGTGTTACCTTTGTCCTGTAGTTTTCACATTGGCTAAGCAGGGACAGTAATACCTCCCTTCCAGGGTTGTTGTCAGAACTGAAAAGACTATATGCAAGGTACCTAAACCAACACACTATCAATAAACAGTGATCAAATAGTTAGCATTTATTTTAATAAACCTTCTCTTACAGACTTGATCATAATCAACATCTGTAGTATTTGCAAGTTCTTAAGGGGAAGCCCAACAAATGTTCTGCCTTTGATTAAGGAATGATTCTTCATCTGGGAAGGTCATGGAAGAAGAGGGCTTGGTCAGGGGCCCTTGAAATAGGACGCCGACCTAGCTAGCCACTTCAGCAGAACTGGCCTGGCAATCAATGGGGTTCCATTGAACCGTCAGATATCTCTCACTTCTCATCTTTAAGTGCCTTGGACATTTCAGGGGATGGACTTCACTTCAGGTTGGAAGTCCTAGCCTGCCAAAAGATCAAGGGTGTTAAGTCCAGTTTCATTATGGTACCCAGTAAAGAAAGCAGCCCAGTTTGGGAACACCACCTGCCCCTCAAGAGTGGGATAGTAGACATGATGGTGAGGAATGTGGGCTTAAGAGTCAGACAGACTGACAGTTCAAATTCACACAGCTGTGCCAGGCTGTGTGATTTCAGGCAAGTTTCTTAACCCCTCTGAGCCTCAAATTCCAGTCCTTCCAGAGGAAGGGACAATATGGACTGTTATTTTGCCTTGTACAGACCCTTAGAGATGATAATAATTTATTAAGTACACTCTTAGATAGTTTAATACAATAGCTCACTAATCTAGACAAAACCTCCTAAAATATCGACATTATCATCTCCACTTAAATTCCTTTTGCTCAGCCCCCCTCCCCCAGCTCTGTGCACTTGTGCTCGGTCCCCTCCCTCTCAATATAATCCTGTTTGCATAACAGAGGTGTTTTCGCTCTGTAGTTCTACATCAGGAGTTGTTAAACTATGATCTGTGGGCCAAATCCACTGGCTGGTTTTATAAATCCGGTTTTATTGGAACACAGTTGTGCTTATGTTTTTACAAATTGCCTATACTGCTTTCGTATAATAAAGGCAGGCTTGAGTAGTTTGGGCAGACTGGATGACTCACAAATCATAAACTGTTTGCTATCAGACTCTTTACAGGAAAAGTCTGCCAACCCTGTTCTAATGACTGATAACAGCTTATGCCAGTTATCAATATATTGCCTCATAGCTCCAAATCCATCCTGCAGTCCTGCTCTGGGGTGATGTGCTCTAAGAATTTGCTACCTGACAACGAGCCCAATATTAAAGCTTACCAGCAGAGGGAGCTGGAGCAACATTGCAGGAGGAAGGGGCTTCTCTTCCTGGTTGCTGTCTGCTGTGCTGTTTGCTGTTTCTTGCTGCTGCTGCGTAGTTAGTGGTCCAGGTGCATGGGGACATCCTGTGGCAGCCTGCTCCAGCTCATGCACAGAGCAGTCCCTTGGTAACCTCGCAGCCCTGGCCCAGGCCTCATGACCATCATCCTGTACCTTCCTGAGGTGGACACCAAATTGCTTACACCCATAGTAGTGCTCTGGTTTCCTCTCACCAGCCTCAGTTCACCTGCATCCTTCAAGATTGTTTCCTGTTTGCCCCAAACTGTGGAGCAGCTCTGCCCTGGGCAAACGTCTCTGCCCTGGGCAAACTCACCCAATGGGCTGCAACCATACCTTCTCCAAGGAGGTCTGAACCCCAATCTCGAGGAAGAAGCTCCCCTTCCATGTTGTCCTTCCTCAAATACTCCCCCTCAGCCTTAGGGGACCTTTACAGTTGTCTTTATACTTTTATATTTACTCTCCTTTCATCCCTTAATACCTCTTTATATTGAGCTTCTTCTGTTTAAATTACTGTGTGGTTTCTGTCTCCTAATTGGACACAGACCAATATATAGCTTAACATGTAACTATTCCCAATTCTTGAAACTGAAAACCTTAAGAAGAAATTTAGGACACACACTAGCAAGTAAAAGGTAATATTTGTTAAAAATAAAATGTTTTATTTATTAAAAATCAAATGTTTTTATTTCATTACTTTAATGAAGTAATATATGTTCATCAGAGTAGGAAATTAGAAAATACAGGAAAAGGGAAGGAAAAAAAATCACATGTAGAAAAATAATCATCTGAAGAGCATCACTGTTACATCCTGGTGTGTAGGTGGCTGGGACTTGTAAGCTGCAGGAATGCAGATTCATGTCCGTTTCTGCTCACAGCTGCTTAGGGTGGAGTACACGGTAGCCTTCCTGCTGAATGCATCAAGAGGGAATGAGGGTTAAGCAGCGCTACTCTGCCCACCGTATGTACATTGAAACCACCTTGTCCAAATACCTTGAGCCATTAAGCCACTTTGGTGAATCTCCAGAGTTAAGCATCTTAAGCAGGTGATGCTCTTGTTTGAGAATTGTCCTGTGGGGCAGGAGAGACCAACCTGCACTAAACTGTGGATGTGTGTCAGCAAGGAAATCTAGAGGAAATCTTCCAATTAATCCAATGGGGTTTTCTCTCACTTCTAGAAGAGCTGCACCTCATTCCATCCACCGACCTGTTGTATAATACTGCAGAAGTGTCCTCTTCCCTGAGTATGACTGGGCACTGGGGGCGCTGTCCCATGGCATGTCCTCTGTGAAATGTTTGTGCTTCTGCTCGAGGGAGTGGGCTGGTGCTCAGGAGCTAGGCCTGCTTCCAGTCTCTGCATCTCTTGTTGGGCCATCTGACTCTGGCATAAGCCACCTGCCTACTCAGTGACTTTAGGCCCCTTCTATTTAAGGGGCTACTCTGCAGTTACACCACAGTTCCCCACAGGCCTCTCCCTCAACTCCCCACTGCCAATGCATGCACACACACGCACTCCTTTTTTTTCTTAATGGACAATCCTAACTTCAAACATTGTGCATCATTGCCTTTCATGATGCCTTAGCCAGTCGCCTCGATGTTTATATTTGGAGATTCAGAGATGAGTCCTATTCCATTTCTGGAAATGGTGGCCTTTTTGCATGTGTCTCTTGGGTATCAGGCTCCTTTTATTTTATTTATCTTTTTATTTTTTTTAGAGACGGGGTCTCATTATGTTGCTCAGGCTGCCCTCGAATACCCAGGCTCAAGCGATCATCCTGCCTCAGCCTCCTGAGTAGCTGGGACTGAGGCATGCGCCACTGCGCCTGGCCATGAGGCTCCTTTTAACCCATCCAAATGTGTCAATCACACAGCAACGACAAAAAGCAAATTGAAAACTTATTATCAAAAAGCACTGGCCGGGCGTGGTGGCTCACGCCTGTAATCCTAGCTCTCTGGGAGGCCAAGGCAGGTGGATTGCTCAAGGCCAGGAGTTCGAAACCAGCCTAAGCAAGAGCAAGACCCTGTCTCTACTATAAAAATAGAAAGAAATTAATTGGCCAACTAATATATATAGAAAAAATTAGCCGGGCATGGTGGCACATGCCTGTAGTCTCAGCTACTCGGGAGGCTGAGGCAGGAGGATTGCTTGAGCCCAGGAGTTTGAGGTTGCTGTGAGCTAGGCTGACGCCATGGCACTCACTCTAGCCTGGGCAACAAAGTGAGACTCTGTCTCAAAAACAAAACAAAAAACAAAAACAAAACAAAAAGCACCAAGCTTGGCTGTTTAGCTAGGAAGTCTGGGAATACCGAGAAGGGTAAGATGGGGCCCTTGTGCTGTGTGCCAATTGGAGTGACAAGACCCAAACATTCAAGAAGTTGAATAATAAATGAGTTAAATCAGTTACAAGAGTCAGCAAGCAACATAAAAGAGTGATCACAAGGCAGAATGTGATTAATGAATGAGATTACTAATGAGCTATACAGTGTTGGGTAAGTCCTTCAACCTCACTAAGTGTGATTTCCTTTCTTGATTGTATTCATGTGCTAGGACTTCTGTAACAAAATGCCACAGACTGGGTGGCTTAAACAATGGAAATTTATTTTCTCACAGTTCTGGAGTCTGGAAGTGCAAGATGATGACATCACAGGCTGGGTTTCTTCTGAGGCCTCTCTCCGTGGCTTACACGTGGACACCTCCTCGCTCAGTCCTCACAGGGTCATCCTTCTGTCTGCGTTTTCTGTGTCCTAATCTCTTCTTATAAAGACACCAGCCACATTAGATTAGGGTCCACCCTAACGACCCCACCTTTTTTTAAATTTCTTTTTTATTTACCAGGGTTTTCTTGTTTGTTTTGAGACAGAGTCTTGCTCTGTCACCCGGGCTAAAGTGCCGTGGCGTCAGCCTTGCTCACAGCAACCTCAAACTCCTGGGCTCAAGCAATCCTGCTGCCTCAGCCTCCCGAGTAGCTGGGACTATATGCATGCACCACCATGCCCGGCTAATTTTTATATTTTTAGTAGAGACGGAGTCTCGCTCTTGCTCAGGCTGGTCTCAAACTCCTGACCTCAAGCAATCCTCCCACCTCAGCCTCCCAGAGTGCTAGGGTTACAGGCGTGAGCCACCCCATCTGGCCACGACCCCATCTTAACTTAATTACTTCTTTAAAGGCCGTATCCTTGGTCACATTCTGAGGTACTGGAGGTTAGGGCTTCAACATATGAACTATAAGAGGACAAAATTCAGCCCATAACATTGATGAAATGGCAATAATGATTCCTGGCTATCTTTAGTCATTCAAATATTAAGTGCCTCCTGTGTGCTGAGCACTGGGATTTCAGTGGTAGAGCACTATCGTCATGGAGTCTATAAAGGGGGATTCGATTATAAATCATCACACAAATTCTAGGAAGGAAAAGTTTTGCTGGGAGACCATCTAATCAGGCAAGATGGCTAGAGTCTGAACTAAGGCAGCTGAGGTGAGGACAGAGAGCATAGAAAAAATTGAAAGACCGGCTGGACGTGGGGTCTCACACCTGTAATCCTAGCACTTTAGGTGACCGAGGTGGGAGGATGGCTTGAGCCCAGGAGTTTGAGGTTGCAGTGAGCTAGGTTGATGCCATTGTACTCTAGCCTAGGTGACAGAATCAGACCCTGTCTCAAAAACAAAAAACCTGTTGAACGGCCATATCCACCAGGTGTCTAACCTAATGGTTAAGAGCATGAGCTTCAGAGTGCACAAACCTGAGTTCAAATCCCAGCTTCTCCATGTCCTGGCTGTGTGATTCTGGGAGAGTTACTCAACCTCTCTGAGCTGCCATTTGTTTACTATAAAGTGTGTATAGTAATATCTCCTTTAAAAGGTTGTTGCTGAGAATGAAATAAGATTAAATATGTTCAGCAAATAGCATAGTGTACCCTGTGTCTGGCACATAGTAGTGCTCAATAAATGGGAGGCCATTATTATTGTTTCTAAATTTGATGAAATGATGAGCAAATGCAAGCTTGCTTTTGGTTGGTTTCCTGTGTGTTTATAGACCATGCTACTGACTTGGATTTCAGTTCCTTTGCTCCATTTGGAAACATTGCCCTTTATTTATTTTATGATTTGTTTCTGGGGATCAGAGGATTTCCCTGATGCTTATAGATATAACTGAATAGAAGGCACGAATATTGTGTTTACTGGAGGCAAATTTTGAGAAGACAACTCAATGCTCACTCTATGCTCTCACCTCTAGGTGGCGCCCCTCCTCTGCTCACTTGCTTATAGTTCTGTTGTTAACCCTATAACCCAGAGGTCCCCAAACTTTTTGACACCAGGGGCTGATTTCATGGAAGACAATTTTTCCACGGACGGGGTGGGTGGGTGGATGAGTGGTGGAGCTCAGGCAGTGATGCAAGTGATGGGGATCTATCACTATCTATTACAGTGGCTATAAATGCAGATGAAGCTTTGTTTTCTGCAGGTTCCTAAGTTTCATGGAAGACAAATCTTCCACGGTTAGGGGCTGGGAGGCTGGGTGAGGATGGGGTAGGGTGGCTGCAAATAAGGCAGGGGGTGGAGCTCAGGAGGTGATGCTTGGCAGGGGGAGATGGAGACCACAGCTCTAAACCAAGTCTGAAAACACCAAACCAAATCCTTAAAACCCAGAGGAGTATGGACACCCAAAGGACAGTTTCACAAGGGAACTTAAAGAAAGTTTCTTCTTCATTCTGGCCACAGGAATTGACTTGAACTTACAATTCTCTAAGGAAGCCATGGCGTTACGTGCTTCTGTGTTTCCGCATGTGCCATCTGTGGGCAATACGTGTCCCATGCTACTTTGCCTCACTAATGCCTCCTCTGACAAAACTCAGTTCAGGTGTCACCTCCTCCGTGAAGCCTTCCTTGATTGGCTTTTTAGTCTTGGTAGGGCACCTCTCCACTCTGCTTCCATCTCACCCTATGCATAGCATTTGGATAGAACTACAACATATAGTTTTAAATATTTTATTACAGAGAACTTCGAACAGAAAAAATTAAATTATCTAATAACCCCCACACACATCCATCGTACCGAATTGTAATTTTTTATTTTCTTATCCAGTTCACCCATTAGATAATGACCTCCATGAGGAGACGACCTGCATTTTATGACATTTTATCCCCAGCTCCTGCGTCTGACACAGATACTCAATATAGGTATGAAGAATAAGTGGAAGTATACTTGGTCCTATTTCTTTGTTCATACTCTTCTTTTTCTTTCTCCTTTTTTGGGAGGTTCTCCCCATTTATGCCTTCAGTCTTTGAGACGCAAGCAGCGCCCAGCCCTGGACACCCCCCAGCACTAAGGACCAAGGATGGCTTGCCATGACACCTTCTTCCATCAAAGCTTGGTATGTTAGAAACACCATGGGCCTGGCACCACACTCATGTATTCACATTTCAGCTCTTTCTTTTTTTAAAAAAAAATGAACATTGCAAGTTAATTTAATATCTCTGAGCCTCATTTACATCATTGGGAGAAACAGGAATTGTATTACTTTGCCACATGGTTGTGAGAATCAAACGAGATACCCAACTGCTGGGTGCATAGTAGGTGTGAAAAAATGCTAATTTCCTTTCCTGTGGGTTTTATGTTGATTCTAGGGAAATGACTTCATCCTGGGGGAGGAATGGCTATTATTCATTATGCAGCTGGAACAATGACCTCGTGGATTTTTGGGAAACAGCAGCTTCCCTTGCCCAGGCATAGAAATGGAATGTCAGCCTCTCTGCACCCCCAAGTACCCAAGCCCTCCCCATCCAACAAGGCCAGAGCAAAGTGAGAAGGGGCTGCAGTGCCCCTGCGCTGTGCCCTCCCAGTTCTATCTGTCCATTCCTCCATTCATTCATTCATTCACCCAACACTCCATATACTTGAGTGCCTACTGTGTGCAGGTGCAGGACTAGGTGCTAGGATTCACGGTGAGCAGACAGACTTGGCCACTGCCCTCACAGAGTTTGCAGTGGAGTTTGTGGATGAGGGTGAGAGACAGGCGAGTCTTGCAACAGCCCTGGCTGCAATTGCGGTGAGGGTTATAAATAGAAAGTGTAGGCTCTGGGAGGGAATGACGGAGGAGTCTAATCTGCTCTGGGAACTGGAGGGCTTCCCTGAGGAACTGATTTTGAAGCTGAGATAGGAAGGACAAATGGAAGTTAGCCAGGCCAAGTGGGTGGGGAGAAGAGAACCCTTCCATCTTTTCACTCCCTACTTACCCTCTTTCCCCATCAACCCAGAGCACTTGCCTTCACTCAAGGATGCATACAGATCAACTATCTTTAAAGAACAGATTCCAGATACTGAGAATCTCAGGCACATTCTGGCTGGTGTTTTGTTGACTCTATCCTGAACACAGTCTTCTGCCCTATGGGTCTGTCTTTTTTCTCTTCCTACATCACTGCACGCGTTAGCTTCTCTCCATCACAGCAATCACACAACGCCCTGAGCCTGTCCTTCCTGCGTTGGCACAGCTTGAGGCCAGGGCCCCGGGCAGCCCAGGGATCTGCAAGGGCGTGCAGGTATTCTATTGCCAGGTAATGGGGCCCAGCCCAGCCAAGGGCAAAAAATGAACTTGATGTCAGGCCTGGGCAAGGTCAGCCAACAGGTGGTCTGTGAGCCTCTGAAGGAAAAGAAGGAATCACTAAAAATGAAGCCAGGCTGCTTTCATTTTCTTTTCTTGACTAGGCTGGCAGATCAGGGCAATGCTGGCAATAAAAGGGAAGATCCCTGATACTTATTGTAGAAGGGAAGGAGGAGCATGTGCCTGGTCACACTATAGCCATATGGTGTCATCTCCAGCAACACTGCTGTCCTGAATGCTGTGCTATTTGAGCGTTTTATTGACAACTGGGATGTAGATAGGGTGATCAAAGATGACACTAATCTGGCAGAGAGATAATAAAAACAATTATAGCTTTTATATGCCACACACTTTTCACTTTGCCACACACTTTTTACTTACTTGCTTACTTATTTATTTTTAAGGGATGGAGTCTCACTCTGTCACCCAGGCTGGAGTGCAGTGGTGCGATCATAACTCATTACAGCATTGAACTCCTGGGCTCAAAGGATCCTCTCGCCTTGGCCTTCCCAGTTGCTGGGCCTACAGGTGTGCGCTATCATGCCAGGGTAATTTTTTTCTGTTTTAAAGATGGGGTCTTGCTCTGTTGCTCAGGCTGATCTCAAACTTCTGACCTCAAGCGATCCTCCTGCCTCAGCCTCTCAAAGTGCTGGGATTACAGGTGTGAGCCACATGGCCTGGCTACTTTTTACTTTTTATTTAATTCTCATATGATGCTAAGAAATGGGAACTATTACAGTCCTTAGTTGAAAGATGAGGAAACAGAGACTTAGAGGGGTTAAGCAACATGCCCAGTGTCACATGGCTAGTAAGTGGTGAGATGGCCTTGTAAAACCATCTAAAGCTGTCTCCAGCTGTGACAAACTCCACCCACCCACCCACCCATCCATCCAACAAATATTTATTGAGCTCCTTCCAAGTGCCAGGCAGTGTTTGGGGTAAGGCATACAAGGCCCTGTGCTCAGGGAGCTTTTCTCCTAGTGAGGAGAATGAGAATAAAGAAGTAAACAAATGAAAAAGATAATTTCACAGAAGTGCTATCACAAATGAAGTGGAGCCATAGGATAGGGCCACTTTATACTAAATTGCCAGGGAAAATGTCTCTTTGGAGGTGATATCTGTGCCAAAATTGAGCTGTGGCAGGGTGGGTCTGGGGAAAGCCATTGGGTGGGTTTGGCGTCTTTGAGAAACAGCATCGATTTTTATCGGTTCTAAGTAAGCTGTGATTCTATGCTAAGTTTCAAGAAGTTGATTGGGATAAATGTCAGGTCTTATGCTTGGGCTCACAACAGCACCTGCCTAAGCCCAGGACACTGTGGACTTGCCTAGACTGGGCATGAGTGGGAGGAGCTGAGTTTCAGTTGACTTGGTAAGTTGTCATGATCCTGAGCTGCTCTGACAAAGTAGTGTCTGGGGTGGAGGGGGAGATGGGCTCTCTCCTCTCTGTGCTGGTGAGATCCTACCTGCAGATCTGTTCATGCCTTGGGTGCTCACAACAGACAAATTAGACTGTCTCACTTGGAGAACTGCCACCAGGATGGCGAGCAGGATGGTTCAGGAAAGCCATCTATTGCCCATAGAGAAGATTTTGGGAGCCACGAGAGCTACCTCTGGAAAATCTATGAGAATAAAGAAGTCAGTGGGAAAGAGTTACAAGGAATCAGACTTTCTTTCTTTCTTTGTTACTGTGATAAAATATGCGCGCAAAATTTCTAAAGTAGAAAAAAAGTATTAAAAAAAGGAAAAGAAGTCACTTTTAATCCCATTATCCAGATGTAATCAACGGTAACATTTGGCATGATTTCTTCCAATACTTTTTCCAAGCTTTAAAAAAAATGTGGTTAAATCGTACTGTGCATATGCATGATTTTGTTGATGTATATGTGCATGTATGAGTGTCTAGGGAGGCAGGAAAAGGGAGTGGCGAGAGGTGGGATCTGGAGTGCCTGGCCTGGGCTTAACTCCTGGCTCTGCCCCTTATTACCTGTGTGGCCCTGAGCAAGGGACTCCACCTCTCATCCCTCAGTCTCATCGTCTGAAAAGTGAGGATAATATTAGTATCTACCACATAGAGTTGTTTGAGTAGTAAATGAGATAATAATATTTATAAATACTAAAAACTGTGCCTGAACAAACCTAAGTTACACATTTGATAAATGTTAATAAATAAATACCACCTGGCCGGCGCGGTGGCTCACACCTATAATCCTAGCACTCTGGGAGGCTGAGGTAGGATGATCCCTTGAGGTCAGGAGTTTGAGACCAACCTGAGCAAGAGCAAGACCCCGTCTCTACTAAAAATAGAAAGAAATTAATTGACCAACTAAAAATATACAGAAAAAATTAGTTGGGCATGGTGGCACAAGCCTGTAGTCCCAGCTACTCGGGAGGCTGAGGCAGGAGGATCCCTTGAGCCCAGGACTTTGAGGTTGCTGTGAGCTAGGCAGATGCCATGGCTCTCTAGCCCAGGCAACAGAGTGAGACTCTGTCTCAATAAATAAATAAATAAATACCAGCTGGCGTGGTGACTCATACCTGTAATCCCAGCATTTAAGGAGGCCAAGGTGGAAGTATCGTGGTACTTGAGGCTAGGAGTTCAAGGCCAGCCTGGATAACATAGTGAGATGCTGTCTCTACAAGAAATAAAAAAAGTTAACCAGACATGGTGTGCACCTGTAATCCCAGCTACTGGAGAGGCTGAGGTGGGAGGATTACTTGAGACCAGGAGTTCGAAGCTGCAGGCTGATAATGCCACTGCACTCTAGCCTGGGTGTCGCAGTAAGACCTGGTCTCCAAAATAGGTAAGTAAATAAATAAGTACAATAAATAAATATCATCCTTCTTTTCACATTATAGCACAATCGTTTCCCAGTGACATAGAGTACTTTGTGTAAACATCTTTCTATTGTCTGAATAAAACCCCATTGTATATTTTTACTATAGCTTATGTAAATATTCCCCTGATATAAGACATTGTTTATTTCTAGTGTTTCACTATTTATAAATGATGCTTATCTCATGCCAATCATTTGGTTTACGTTTCCATTGAGTTCATTTGGATAGAGTCACAAAAGCGAAATTACTGGATTAAAGGATGTGGACTTTTTAAAAACATTTTTAAAATATTTTATTTTCAGATAGGAAAACCATACAAATGGTAAAACATTCAAACAGTCTACTGAGAATATCCTGCAACTCCTGTCTCCTAGTTTTTCCACTCAGTGGCACCAAAATCAGTTTGTTGTTTATGCTTTGAGAAATAATTAGTACAAACAGCAGATATATGTATGTATAACCACCATTTTTTAAAAAACAAAAAGTGATATAAGCACATCTTGTGCTTTTCACCTAATATATCTTAAAGACATTTCCTACCGTTACATAAAGAGCTTTTACTTGATTTTAGTACCTGCATAGTATTTCTTGTTAAGGATAGACGATAATTTAACTGGGGATTTTAAAGATGTTTCACGCATAACAATGATTCATTTAGCAGAAGTGAGCTCTGGTTTACACCTATACGCTATAACCTCAGCTAATTAATGGAACCAGGATTAAAATCCAGATCAGCTCAAAGCCATGTTATCTCTGAAAAGATGTATAAAGACTAGTTAACAGTGGTTGTCCCTGGGGAGGGGGCCAGTTGCTGGAGAATACCCTCCTCACTGCTCCCAGAGAAGATCTGATGGGAAATGAGCTGGCCGGGCTGGTGCTTAGAAGTCAGCCAGATAACTGTAACACCTACAGCAGGTTCTTGTAAATGTGTGAGGATCAGGCAATGCAGAGTGGAGGGAACTAAGGCTGGTCCAGAATGGGTATGCTCTCCCTAAACACACTCACGCCCAAACACATTTATATACAGTGCCAGACAAACACCAAGGTGAGGCCTCAAGATAGCAAAGAGATCATCTGAAGAACAAATGCTTTGCATGCATGTGGCCGGCTGTCTGGTAGGTGGGCATGGCCCTCACTGAGCCTGAGTATCTTTTCCAAGGTCTGACTCTTGCAGATCCTCTCAGGTGTAGAGTGGAGAGAAGCAGTGCCTTACCACAGTGGCAGTGAGAGGGGAGCCCCCTGCTAAGCCTACAGGGACGGAGGATGTCTTGGTCCTACCCAGGGCTGGCTTAAGGAGCATGAGACAATATTTTCATCCAGTAATGCCAGTTTCAGAGAGAGAGGAATGAGACTTGTAGGGACCTTGGAGGATTTGCAGAAAACGACCAATCAGAGGTGATGGACTTTCACCTAAACCTGTTCCAGAACCCAGTGAAAGAGCCAGTTCTGGCCGGGCAATGGCTCAAGCCTGTAATCTTAGCACTGTGGGAGGCCGAGGCAGGAGGATTGATTGAGCTCAGGAGTTTGAAACCAGACTGAACAAGAGTGAGATCCCGTCTCTATTTAAAAAAAAGAAAAAAGAAAGAGCCAGTCCTATAAGGGTTGGGATGGGGTGGAGGTGGGAGTTACCAAGAGTCTTGGCTCCGAGGGACCCTGGGGAGACCTGGACATCAGGAGGGCTGGAGTCTGAGGGCCGAGCCTGAGTCCAGCTGTCGGAGAGTGTGTGGTGCGGGTAGCCTGAGAGATCCCAGGGTGGTTTCACCAAGTGAACACACAGTGCTTCTACAGAGGCTACCAAGGGGCCCAGTGGGAGAGAGCAAGAGGGCTCTTGGGGGCTGGTACTGGATAGAAGAGTCTGGAGGGCCCACTGCAAGGTTCTGAGGCCACAGTGACATATGGGGAACTTGGCTTCCTGAGTTTGTTAAATTTTGGAGCCTGAAGAGTCACTGGATTGTTAATTATGTGGTTTTCTCTGCATAATGGCCATGACCTTTGTCAAATTACCTCTTGGGTTTTGAGTGTCTGTGTCATCATCTGTCATACAAGCCTTGTCCTCTCCTGAGGTATATCATAGAGCGATACTTTAGATTAATCTATGAAGCGGGGAACCCAGCAGTAATGTAGAAATAGTGTCTTTGTTAATAGGATCACATGATATTTAAATGGCCCATAACTAGATGAAAAGGTGCATTCATAGACATTCCCTAACTCCAAAAGATAAAAAGGTGCATTCATAGACACCCTCCTTAACTCCAAATTCCACCACATACTGCTGGAACTGACAACTATTTTTGCCTGAGGGTTAGGATCAAAGTTGAATTTTAGATGTGTAAATCACATCTGTTGACTCCTTGGGGCTGTACAGAGCCCTGAGGTGCTGGGTGGAAGGTCTTGAGTCTGAACAAGTGTGTGCAGGCCTTCCTTTCTTCTCGTCTTTGTACCTCCTTCCTTCATTCTCAGCCCTTCCCGGCAACACAGAGATCAAAGCCGCTCCCTAGGCCGTACAAAGCCATTGCTGGAAAAGCCACAGGAACGCCGCAGCTCTTTGCTGACTAGGGCTGGGAGTGGTGCCAGGCCAGAGATTTTAGAAGAGAAGTCTTCCAAATGCTGGATTAAGCCTCTGGAGCAGATGTTGGCTGTGGATTGACAGCATTCAGAGAGCTGGGCAGGCAGCAGGCATGGGCTGGGATTTGGATAGTCAAAAAAAACATGAACAAAGGGCCGCAGACTACACCGGTTGAGAGAATGAGGAATGAATGGTCAGCTGTCAGGAGTTCCCAGGGGAGCCCACTCAGTCCCCCAGAAGATTAGAATCACAGTGAATCATTTCAAATGTGAAAGAAAGGGCACAGAACAAGTGCTCATGTGAACACCTCCCTGATGCCTCACTCTTGGAGTACTCGATAGATATTCCTCCCTCTTTCAGCTCTACACTCAGCCTCCCCATTTTAAAAGTGGGAACAACTTAATGCCTGAAATTTGCAAAGGAGTCAGGATTTGAGAAATGGTAGAAATAATGTAGGCACCATTTCCATTAACCATGTTTTTGCACACAAAGCTGTGCTGCTCTGCTCAGACAGAGCTGATCATACTGCCCTTTGAAACAGGTGATTTAAAAGGGACCAGATCGGTATGCCATCCAGAAGAGACTCTCCCTGGGCATGCCTGAAATTCTGCCATTGCCAGTTTGAGCACTGGGCAGCTGAGTCAGGGCAAAGAAGAAGGGAGTGAAAAGGAGAGGCCAGGAGACCTGAAAAGGCATAATGAGAGATACACTTGGATGATGACAGTGACCTGCTTAAGGCAGCTTTAGGAAAAAGACACATCCCACAGTGTAGAGAAAAAAGCATTGGCTTTGGAGTCAGGCAGACCTGGGTTTGAATCCTGGCTCTGACACTTACTATTTAATAGTTGGTGACTTTGAGCTAGTCACTTAATGTTTCTGAGCTCCTATTTCCTGTCACTAAAGTAGGGCTAATCATCCCTGCCTTACAGGGTTGCTACAAATATGAACATGCTCCTCGTGCACACATGTAATTTATTAGAAGCTGCAGCCCCAGCATCATCATCGACAATATGTGTCTGGGGCTGGGGTGTTCCGTTAGCTGAGCAAATTCTCTGTGCTGTCATCTGTCACCTTAGGTCAAGATCCTGGCTTGTTCTTGGACGGTTACTTTAGAAACTGCGATGACATTCCCTGCAAGCTGTTGAAAGGCTGGAGGCTTGGATTTCATTGAAGCCTTCAAAAGGTATTTGCATTTTGAGGGCAGTTTCCCTTTGTCATATTTTTTCCATTTATTTTTGGCTGTTGGGAGAAGGGTTTTCATCCTTCTAGTTTCCCTGAAATTAATTTTTCTCTGAAAGTATTTCTTACCACCAAAGAAGGTCTGGGCCTTCCCCCAGCAATATGCAAAAACGGGTAGGGCAGGCACTTGGCAAGGGTCAAAAGAGAAGCAAGAGGAGAGAAAAAGTTGCAGGGAAGTCAGGAAAAGGAATAGACGTACTAGCAGCAAATAGAGAAAGTGCAGGGAGTTAGCGGTGATGAGACATAGGGGGCCTTGTGGCAGGTGGGTCACTCCCTAAGTTACTGTGGGAACCAGCAGTCCTCGTGGACGGGCTTTTGGCCACAACCCAGGGACTCCTGTCCCCTCCAGGACACAGAGCAGGCAGTCCCCCACGAAGCTGTGCAGGGGATGCCTCTGTGTAAGTTCTAAAATTGACACTGCATTTGTCCTCAGAGTCTTCGGGCTCCTGTTCTATAGGCTCCTGCTGCCTCTGGAAGGCTGGTGGCTTCTCATAGTCACTGCTGTCACTAAACTCCATCTCACACATTGCCTATCACTACGCAGTGCAAGGCCAGTTTCCTAGGCATGCAACCTGTGTAGTTGTACCAGATCTTGTGCTCAGGAGGACCCCACCTTGGTTTAATGCTCTGCGGTCTCCATAATAACCTTATCTCTGAACTTGTGTTTTATAAGTGAAATCCAATGGCTCAATGCAGCATGGATGTGAGCAGCGGAGATTAGGTGCCTGGTGACAACATACACAGGGTGGGGCGGGCATCAGGAACACAGAGCAAAGGGCCTGGTGGCCCTACAAGCACATTTGTGCCCCAAACAGTCTCAAGTACTGCTGGGCCCCAAGGTTAGCAGAGCCTGAGTGCAGGCTGGTGGCAGTGACAGTGACAGCAGCAGCAACCACGGGAAAGAGAAGGGACTACACAAGGCAGCAGCAGGAGGACCCATGATGTGTGGACCCATGATGTTATCTGTCCTCAGCTTCATAAATAATAGCTCTTAGGTCTAAGCTCCAGGACAGGGATTGCTGGCCTTCAGGAAGTAACTTTGTTAGCAAATTATTGCAAAATAAAAGCGTACATATATGGACATTGCAATACAGCATATCCGCGAGTTATTAGAACTTTTCAAAGAGTTCAGAATCTTCAGTTTTGAAAAGTGCTGCAAAATTGGAAAGAAAATATTCATAGATGTAGAAAGAGAAATTAAATTGAAAAGTTGTTGTATTCAATGGAAAAGAACACTTTCATATGAAGCTTAGGATAGGCTGGGTGCAGTGGCTCATGCCTATAATCCTAGCATTCTGGGAGGCCGAGTAGAACGATCCCTTGAGATCAGGAGTTCGAGACCAACCTGAGCAAGAGCAAGACCCCATCTCTATTAAAAATAGAAAAAATTAGCTGGGCGTGGTGGTGCATGCCTGTAGTCCCAGCTACTGAGAAGGCTGAGGCAGGAGGATCACTTGGGCCCAGGGGTTTGAGGTTGCTGTGAACTAGGCTGACGCCAGGGCACTCTAGCCGGAGTGACAGAGGGAGATTCCATCTCAAAGAAAAATCAAAAAACAAAAAAGGAGCTTAGGATAAACCAATTATTAATGAGCAAGACAATTTCAGAATTAATTTTTGAAGATGTAGTGAATGAATGCATAAGTAGGTGTTTTAAATTATGCGCAAAAGATGAAACCATTTTTAGTTTCTTACATCATCTCTACAAGTTATAGCAAGTATTGGAGGAAACATTAAAAGGCCATTGTGTAAACTTACATTTAAAATTAAATTCAGACTTGCATGAAGCTGATTTGTATGAAGAATTAAATTTGTTTAGAAAAATTGTTCCATGAGAATCTTCAGCTCTAAATGCACTGAAATTTATATTTTGACATAGATTATCAGAATTTGGGGGAATAATTTATCAGTATTTCAATATTGTCACAGCTTATAAAATACTCTTAACATCTTCAGCAATAGTTTCATCAGCAGAAAACTTTTTCACAAAATTAAAAATTATCAAAAATTATTTGCTGGCATGACGGCTCCCTTGCCTGAAATCCCAGTGCTTTGGCAGGTTGAGGCAGGAGGATCCCTTCAGGCCAGGGGTTCAAGACTAGCCTGGGCAACATACTGAGACTCTGTCTCTCCAAAAAATTAATGTGAAAAAGAATTAGCCAGGCATGGTGGCACACACCTGTAGTCCTAGCTACCCAGAAGGCTGAGGCATGAGGACTGCTTGAGCCCAGCACTTTGAGGCTGCAGTGAGCTATTATGGTGCCACTACACTCTAACCTGGGTGACAGAATGAAACCCTGTGTCTAAAAAACTATATATATGTATATATTATTTATGATCTTGCATTTGCCAAGGGCAACTAACATTGCTTTCCATTATATTGATAGAAAATAAACTTGCTAAAATTGTAAATTTTGATGACCTAATAAATTAATTTGCAGAAAAGCAAGCCAGGAAAACATTTTGATCAATCAAGATAGTATTATTGTTTATTGGATTATATAACATATGACAGGAAAAGTTTTTTTTTTGCCATTTGTGAATTTTTTTGTTATTCATGTATCACTATTGCCCCCATTATGTTTTATAAGTAATAAAAAATTTTAAAGGCAAAAGCTTTATATAATCTAGTACTTTTAGCAGCACTTATTTCCTGCACTTTGAACAAGGGCACTGCATTTTTATTTTGTTCTGGGCCCTACAAATTATGTGGTCAGTCCTATACCACTGCGTTGAAGTCTCTCTAGATTGCAGAGAAGCCCATAGACATTTGAATTTTAAAAGTTCCTCTAGGACAGGTGCAGTGGCTCCTGCCTGTAATCCTAGCACTCTGGGAGGCTGATGCGGGTGGATTGTTTGAGCTCAGGAGTTCGAGACCAGCCTGAGCAAGAGTGAGACTCCGTCTCTACTAAAAATAGAAAGAAATTAATTGGCCAACTAAAAAAATATATATATAGAAAAAATTAGCCGGGCGTGGTGGCACATGCCTATAGTCCCAGCTACTCGGGAGGCTGAGGCAGGAGGATCACTTGAGCCCAGGAGTTTGAGGTTGCTGTGAGCTAGGTTGATGCCATGGCACTCTGACCCTGGCAACAGAGTTTTTGTATTAATAATAAATAAACAGAGTTTATTCATTTATTTATTCTCAATAAATAAATAAATAAAAGTTCCTCTAAAATCTTCTCAACAGAGGATTTTGGCTCTCCCGGAGGGGACATGGGACAACATCGGAAGGCAATTTTTTTGTTGTTACAACTACAGGGATACTATTGGCATCTAATGGGTAGAGGCCAAAGATGCTGGTAAACATAATGTATAAGACTGCTCACAAAAAAAGGACTTACCCAGTCCAAAATATGCATACTGTTGCGGTTGAGAAACCCTGCTCTAGCATCTTGTTATGCAAGTGTCGTCTTTGGACAAGCAGCACAGCATCCCTGGTGGGTTGTTTGAAATGCAGACTTTCAGGCCCCATCTCAGACCTACTAAGTCAGAATCTGCATTTTAACAAGATCGCTAGGTGATTTGTACACACGCAAAAGTTTGAAAAGCATTTAGTGATGATGGGATGCAAATTCCTAATGATATGTCTCAGACATGTGGGGGGAGCCCTATTCTGCCCCTTCAGTCACACTGAATTGGGCCAGCCCTGCAGGGGCCCTATGGACCATGCTGTTCCTGCTGCTTTCCTCTCATTTCTTGGCCATCCCCTGAGGCCCTCCCAGGAATGTGGTAGGCAGGCCCAGGTACAAGGACACTGAGCATTGTCCCAAAGCTCCTCAGCCCTGGTACTCACTCTAATTTTGAACTTGTACTTCTGCCAAGCAAGTATGCAAAGTAGGAGAGCAGACTGGTGTCAGACCTGGGAACTTTGAAGCTCTGGCCTGTCTCCCACCTGGCCCCAGGCCTCCTGCTGCAGTGAGCCTGAGGACTCTGCCACATGCCTCCAAGTACGAGGGATTGGTCCTTGGGCATGCCACTGCTTTTGCAGCATGGGCCTTGGAACCTGCTCCTCTTCTGCCTGGAACTCCCTCTCCCACTTCATCTGCATCCTGCTGAGCCTTCAAGGCTCAGTTGTCAGCCCCTCTTGGGAGTTTTTGGTCCTCCTCAGGGTTCCGGGAGACAGACCCATGATATGGCTCTAACCTCCAGGGTTAGCAAAGGTATGGTAGGACCAAGCAAATGAAGGTCAGGAGGGGGCTGCATTAAATGGAGGGCTCCTGACCATATGGAAGCAGGCCCAGTGTTTACAAAGCGGTCTGCAATGGACAGGAGAGCCCTGCACAGCAAAGAACCATCCTGTGTACCACAGACTTTTAGGCCCCCACAGGATTTTAATGTAGGAAAAAAACCTGTTATGATGATCAGAAATGCAACTACAAGAAGCTTGTGCTTTATTTTTCAGCACTTTACTGAGAACTCACCATTTCAGAAAACGACAGTGACATTGCTCCAGGCATTTGCGTCACTAACACCACACACCTACATCTGTCTGCACTCGTAATCGCAGTGGCAGTGGCTCTAGATGCAAGCAGCCTTTTCTTTCTTCTTCATATGACAGTTATGGCATGTATTAATTGATTGTTTTTTTAGTAAGCTTTTTATTGAATAACTACATACTTCAAAAAAAGTTAACAAATCATAAGGGTGCATCTCTATGAACTTTTGCAAAATGAACGCATCTGTATAAACAGCACTCAGATCAAGAAACAGAACATTTTCAGCACCCTGAAAGTCCACTCATGGTGCCTCCAAGTCATAATTCCTCCTAAAGATAACTACTGTCCTGACTTCTAATACTTTAAATTAATTTTGCCTACCTTTGAACTTGATATAGTGGAATCATACATGGCATACTTGTTTTGTGTCTGGCTTCTTTCAGCCAAAATTATATTTCTCAGATTCATTCGTGTTGTTGTATGAATCAGAAGTTTGTTCATTCTTGTCATGGGGCATATCACAACCTATTTATCAATTCTATTGTGTGGACAGTTGCATTGCTTCCAGTTTCTGGGTATCATGAATAACAGTGCTATGAACATTCTTGTGCGTGTTTTTGGTGAACATATACATGTATTTATTTATTTATTGCAAATATGTGTGTGGGCAGATTATGCTATCTATGATTTTCATTTCCTGGTAGTGGGGGAGGGGTCTCATAAAATACTTGTTACCCAAAGGAGGCACAGGTTCTGAGGGAATGGTTGAGACCCTGCAATCTGAAGCAGGTGCTTCTTTCCATTGTTTATTTGTGTGTCGACAAGGTTCGTCCCTGCTGTCTTGTGCTCTGAGCTGGGAAATGCCATGGCTGTGCTCTTTGGAGGGAGTGAGTCTGAGAATCTTTCCTTAGGGCTGGGGGGCAGAGGCTTGCATTCTCACTCCCACCACTAGAGGCCAGGCATTCACAAGGGACTGGGGACCAGTGGCCTCTCCTTCCAGGTTGGCTTTCTCTCAGGTTCCTGCCCCTTCATTTTCCTTGGTACCTGGGAATCCAACTCTATTGGGAGGAAACGAAAAAAATAAAATAAAATAAAAAGAAATCTTTATGGTGCCTCGTAGTGGAGGCAGATGGAACCAACACAGTTTGGGGGCATTAAACATTTCTTGCTTGGCTTGTGGACCCACCTTCCCTGTTAAATGGAGAGTCTCTGGGGTCTGGCTGCCTGGGGGTCCTCTATGTGCTCCCTAAGCTCACTCACCCAACGGGCTCTCTTGGGAGCTTAGCTAGGTCTGGGCCACTGGGGTGATTCCTATGGGTTGACTTCTGCAGACACACGTGCTGGAAGCTTTCAGTTTCCCAGTTATAAATGTTTCACATTTCAGCTGTAAATGTTTAACAATTTGTTCTGGGGGTGGGGAGCTGATTTATAGTGTTTGCTCATTTCAGTGGTGTAAATATTTCTACCATGTCTGATTTCAAGCTATCAATGTGATGTCACTGAATGCGGAGGTGGGAAGAGATGCTAAGTAGCATACTATTATATAGTATTTCGACTGCACAGATATAATAGATGTAAATGAACTTGAAAGCATAGAGTACAATATAGTAAAATAATTAGAAAGTGGTAAATTTTGAGCATTTACTACATTAACATAATTTATTTAATTTTACACATGTAATTTAATTTTCAATAAAGGCTGTATTTAATAACTGATTCACAGAAATCTTGGAAATCTTACAACTGGTTCTTGAGAGACAGTACAAGCAGGCTTTAGCACACCACTGCAGGTAACCTGGTCTAGTCTCCTTTTAAAAATCACATTTGCTTTTTACAGTGCCAGGGTTGCATTCCCTAAGAAGCAGGCAGGCCTGGCCCTGCTACTTAGTAACTGTGACCTTGGCCTTATATTTAAACTTTCTGTACCTCAGTTTCTTCATCTGCAAAATGGAGATAATAGTATTAATACCTATTCATAGGTTATTGCAAGGATTAAATGAGATCATATATGTAAAACCATTAGCACGGTGCCTGGCAGACAGAACACACTTAATAAATTGGAGCTTTTTTGTGTGTGGGGGGGGGCGTTGATTAACATGGCCGAGGTGAAGCTGCACCTTGGGTTACAGCCAGAGTGTCCCATCCCTGGCCAACCAACAGGTCCTGGAGCCAAGAGCCCTGCTGAGGCACCGGGTCTGCCTCCCCAGGCAATCTGAAAGTGCATCGCCATTCTTCCATCTGCTGGCAGTTCAGAGCTAGCAGGGCCAATCATATAGCCCCCTCTTTTCACCATTAAATCACTTGAAAATGATCCATCAGGCCAGCCTGGGGGAAGAAAGTCTCAATGGGAAAGCAGGGTCAAAGACCCGGAGCAGTGGAGGAGATGGCTGTAGGCTGGCTGACTAGAAAGGCCTCAGGCCAGGGGCTGTCTCCAGTCCCCTTCCCTTCCCTGCTGACTCTCCCAGAGTCACTGCCCAGCCCTTGGGCAAAGGGCAGGGAGGAGTGGCAGGTCATCAGCTGGCTGGCACTGGTAGGCAGGGGGGATCTGGAATTCATCCTTCTTCCACTGAGGTTACCATATGGGGACACAGCATGCAGATGCTCCCTTTCTACCTTGGCTTTTCCTTGTGTGAAATATGGGGTCAACGCTTTTTACCAGCTTACCTGCTCTAGGTCAGGGACAGAAATGCTGGCAAGGACTATTCAGTGCTACAGAAAAGCAGGAGGGGCTGGGTTGTCCTCTTACATATAGTTGCTGACTAGGCAGCCTCAAGTGCCTATTTTCTTTTCTTTCTTTCTTCTTTTTTTTGTAATTTTGTAATCCAAGAACATCAAGTACAGGTGCACATTTTCTAGGGCTGGGATCAGGGTTGGGGTAAGCAGGGAACCACAGTTGCTGCTCTGGGTAGCCTGGGTCTGAGCTCTGAGCTCTGACCTCTACAAAGACCCTCTCTGACCAGTGGCCAACAAGGGATTAGGCCACCAAACCTGGCTCCCACAGGTTCCTATTAGTAACAAGCTCCAAGGAAGGGTGCCCTGGGTGATGGTGCAGGCTCACATATCTAGAAAACCACCTGGGCTCAGGATCTTCTTCCTCCAGGGTGGGAGCTGCCTCTCAACTCCTTCTGGCCTACCCCCCTTCCCCCCCACAGCCCACACATCTGGGACTCTGACTTTCTGGGGTGAGTGGCCTAAATACTTACACTTCCTGGGCAGTCAACCAGGTTTACTTTCATAGGGCTTTGAAAGCTGCCCAAAGAATCTTGAATTGAAACATGAAACCCGTGCTAATTCCTGTATGAGATCAGACAAGCCAGTTATCTCACAATGCCTCAACTTCCTTATAGGTAAAACTGAAGATAATAATGTCTCTTCATTTTATGGGGATGTTGTTAGGATAAAATAAGCTGGTATACAAAAAAGCACTTTAAAAAAGATCAAGAGATACAGAAGCACAATTTGGGACATTACTTACTATTTTTATTGGGAGTAGGAGGAGTCTCATGATTTCTTTGGAAAAGTGTGACCTTTGCAACAGACAAACAGGAATGAATTCTGGTTTTGCAACATACATACTTTGTGGTTTTGATAAGTCATAAAAATCTCTCTGAGCCTCATGTGTAAAATGGTGTCAATGATACTTAACTTGAAGGACTGGTGCCAAAATTAGAGGTTACATGTATAAAGAAGTCCCTACCAACTACCTGGTGCACAGTAGGTGCTCTCTATACAGTTGCTATCATTATTGCTACTATATGTAATAACCATAGCAACAGAGATAACGTGCTTATTCTGAACCTTTTCTCTCACTTTGAGAGAGTCAACCTTCTCTGTCCTGCCGGCAAGTGATAAAGGCACAGGCTCCTAGTTAGATTCCTGGGAGGGGAAGAAGGAGTGGCATGTCTCCTGACTTTTACCACAGGAGTATCTAACTCATTCTGGTTTGCCCAGGACTGCCTTAGTCTTAGCACTGAAGGTCTCATGTGCCAGGAACTCCCTTTGTCCCAGGCAAACTGGGATGGTTGGCTATTCCTCTCACCACTAGCTGGTACCAATCTAACCCCTAAGCCAGCTTCCAGTGGCTAGATTAAGAGTATTAAGATGTGTGCTAGAAATCTGGAAGGACCCAGGAATATTAGTTCAAAGAGGCATCTTAAGTCCTTTTAGACTAAGGCAGGGTCTGAATACATAAGTGAAAATTTAAAAAATTAGCTCTGGCCTTAAAATTCATTATGTTAGGTATAAGAAACAAAAAATCAATTATGAAGGCCACATATTGTATAATTCTATTTAGGAGATGTTCAGAATAGGCAAATCTATAGAAACCGAAAGTAGATTATTACTTGCCTAGGGTGGGAGATAGGGAAGGTGGTGGGGAGGGAGGAGATGGGGAGTGACTGCTAATGGGTACAGTTTCTTTTTAGGATCTTGAAGATGTCCTAAAATTGATTGTGGGGATAGCTACACAACTCTGTAAATATACTAAAAACCATTGAATTGTACACTTTAGATGCATAATTGTACATCTAAATGTACAATTGTACATTTTATTTTTTAGTGATGGGATTTCATTATATTGCTCATGCTGGAGTGCAGTGGTTATTCACAGGCATGATCATTGCACACTACAGCTTCAAACTACTGGGCTTGAGCATGTCTCCTGCCTCAGCCTCTCAAGTCTCTGAGACTACAGGTGTGTGCCACCAAGTCTGGCTAAATTATTCTTAATCCTTATCTTGGGAAATCTTCAGTGGCATAAAAATAATATTTCCCCTAGTCCGGGAAGTACCATCCCCATTTCGCAGGTGAGAAGAACAAGGCCCATAAGCAGAATGTAACAGGGGCTTTTGGTCAGCTCTATAGAGGAGGCTAGTGGAACACTAGGCAGGCAGGGAAGAGGGGAGAGGAAAGGCTGGTGAGCCAGCATTTACAAAAGAGACTCATCCTTACGTTGGCAATACAAAGCAGGAGGCAATGAATGCTATACTGAGGCTTACCCAAAGTGCAACAGAAGGGCAGGAGGAGAAGTTTTGGGAAGTTGTAAAGGGTAAGTGGGAAAGGCCTTCCAGGTAGAGGAAACAGCATGGGCACAGTGTTATAGGACTGAGCTATGACAATCGTGGCTTGTTAGAGACAAGCAGGTGGATTGGGGAGGCTGGAATGTGGGGTGTGAGGAGGGCTGGAGAGGACTTGGGCCAGATTGTGGAGAGCACTGGACACAGTGCTTGCTCATGAATTTGATTTCTTTCTGTGGATGCTGGGGGCCTGGAGGGGATTTTTAGGTAGTGATTCAAAGATCTACATAGGGTCTCAGTATTGATTTTTCAAAGTGAGAGGTGGCAAGTCTTGCATGAAGTCGCTGAGACTGTTAGTGGCCAGCTGGGGCTCAGCTGCCTTGGGAAGATCTGACCTGCACCATTGGTGCTTGCTTTCTTCCCTTTCCTCTCTTTTTCTCCTTCTTTCCATTTGTCTTCTCCAATTCTTCCTCCACCCTTTCCCTTGCTTCCTTCCCACCTTGTCCCCTTCCTGAGCCTTGGGTCTGCCTGGGGTGTTCACACAGGTTTTGCTGAGCTCTGCTGCAGACCCAGGCAGTTCTGATGTTTGCTTTTCTTGCTTTTCAGTGCAGCCCCAATAGAGGGAAGGAAATGGGCAGAAAGCTTCTCCTCCATCTTCTCGAGTGAGTCTGGGCTCAAGAAGGCAGGGAAGAGAGAAGACAGGGCAAGGATAGGCTTATGGAAAAGGTAGCAACAAGCCACAGCTGCTGTGGAGCCCAGAGAGGAGAGGTTCTCTTGGGGATGGGGGTGTGTGCATGGAGGAGGGCACTCTGGCCTGTTTAGAGCTACTTCAAGGACATGCCCTATTAATTCACAGCTCTGTTCCTGAAAGCTTGCCTACTAGAACTAGGCCTGGTGAGAGAACCTGAGGGGGCAAATACAAAGAGCATCTAGAAGAGGCTTGCCTGACCCAAGCTGCAGCCAAGACAGAAGTCTGCAGGTCAAACAAAACATGGATTCTGCCACTGATTCTCAAGTAGGAGGGCCTCAACATTTATTAAGCACCTCTGAGACAGGCACAAAGGCCCTGGGGCACAAAGATAAAAAGCCACAGTCCCTGCCTGCTTTCTTCCCTTTCCTTTCTTTTTCCCTCCTTTTCTCCATTTGCCACCGCCTCGGAAACACAAACCGAGGACAGATCTGGCTGCCAGGGCGGAAGTGAGAGGTCACCAGTAAGTGATGTAGCCACACAGTGCACAGACTACTCACATGCTGTATGTACGCCGGCAAACGGCCTCTGGAGGCAAAGCTCAGGAAGAGGAAACAAAGGAGGGTGGCGGGTTTCTCGCCCTGCCGATCCTTGCCTTGAACACCAGTTTTCTCAACATTGAGTCCGTCGTGTACTTTGAGAATGCATACAGATCACTTCTGAATGCTTATTAAAATAGGATAGATTCCCTGTCTGACCCTAGCTTTAGTGAATCAGAATGGCTGTAGGTGCGGCCCCAAATATGCATTTCACACCCCCCCTCTTCCTGGGGCAATTTTAAGGTTAGCAGGCTGCAAACCATAGTTTGAGGAGTACTGCTTAATAGGGAGATAATAACCCGCTTCCGAGGTAGGTCAGGCGAGCGATTCAAGATCTAACGAGGCAACATGCGTCAAAGAGCCTCGTCAACTTGAGAGCAATTCGATTCTTTGCAAATAATAGCAATCCAATAATCCGAATAATCCAAATAAACATAATAGTAAAGGAACTGGAGAGCGCACCGGAAACGCGGGGCACTGCGAGCGAGCCGGTGCCACCGCCCGGTCCACTCCAGCGCATTCGGCGTGACTGTCCCTTTAAGGCCGCCCTCCCACCGCGGTCTCGCCTCCCGCGTGCGCACAGCCCGGCCCACGGCGCGTGCGTGCGGAGCTTCCCGGCGGGGCGGTCTCGGCGGCGCGACGCCGGCGCTAGTTGCGTGCGCGCCCGGCTCCGCCCCTTCCCCGCCCCTCGCCCTCCGCCGGGCCTCCCCCGCCCGCGCCGTACAGCTGGGCCAGTGACGCGGGCGCCGCCGCCGCCGCCGCAGCGTTCCATTCTCCCAAGCCGGCGACCGCCCCGCCGCCTCCCTCCCTCCCTCCCGCCCGCCCGCTTCCTCCTGCAGCGCCGGCCAGCGCGAGCCAGACAAGGGCACGCGGGGCCTCGCCGAGACCCGAAGGGGCTGCGGGCGCGCGCAGGCGGCGGAGCGGATCCGGCGGCGTGGAAGCTGCGAGCGCCCCCCTCCCGGAGGTCTCCGCCTGCTCCGCGGGTGAGTTGTCACGGCGGCCGCGGGCGACGGGGCCGGCATTGTGTCAGCGGCGCGTCCGGCGGCTGTCAGGGGCGAGGGGTGAGTGCGCACCGCCCGGGAGGGACGCTGGCCGGAACCTGGGCCGGCCCGGGCTGCTCCCCGCGCTTCTCCGCGCCGGCCCGCTGTCACCCGGCTGCGAGCGGCGCCGCCGGAGCCCCGCGCTGGCGTGGCCCGGCCCGGCAGGACTGCGGGCGGCGGTGTCGGCGGTGCCGCGGCCGGGGGAGGACCGGACGGCTGGTTTGCGTCCGGGAACTTGGCGACCCGCAGTCCGGGGCGCGCTGCCCTGCGTCGCTGCCCAGACAGCGGGGAGAGCCGGACACTTCGCGGGGCCGTGCGGAGGAGGCAGGCAGAGGCCTCTTTATTCCTGTTATTCTTTCAAGCCGAGTAGAGCTGCAGGTCTTGCGCTGGGGCAGGGCTGGCTTAGCCGAGGTGGATTTCCTGAGGAAATCTTGGAGCCCGCGAGTGTGCGCGCTTGTGTGTGCACGGGAGCTTTCTGGAGCCCCCTCGCCTGGTCTGCTGTTTAATCTCAACAACTTTTAGTGTTAACTGGGCTGGAACTCACCGAAATCGCTTCTTTTTAAAAAAGCGTATACGTACATATAGACTTTTTTACGCCTTGTTTTTAGAGCCTCCAAATATTAGTGTGGGTTTGACTTTTCCCGCAGCTGAAGTGGAATGAGTTACCTGTAACGAGTTTGGGGCGGCGGTGGGGTGGGGGAAATGATTATGAAGGACAGACAGCAAGACCCAGGAGAAAAGAGGCGTCAAAATTAAATCTTCGGTTGGTTAGAGGGAAGTTCTGGTCTGGGCAAAGAGGCCTAATGCTGTTGTCCCCACAGAATTTTTTCTCTGTGGCAGGCGGCTGGGCTTTGTTACTCTTGCTGACAGGGGTTGTGTGTGCTCTGTACAGATTACCCAGTTCGGTTAGACCGTAGGTATTGACTCCCTTTCCAGATCTACACAGGATTGTGTCTTTCTTCCCTTCACAGTGGCTAATTCATTTCTGGCTGTTTTCATTCCTCTGGTGTAAAAAATACATATGAACGATGCATTCACACACCTTTTCTGATTGGGGAATTCCACGCCCAAATCGTCACCATCTAGTGGAGGCTAGTAGAGACATGTGCTTGGCGCTGAATTCTGAGTTTTCTGAGCTTTTCATTTTTAGCTAAATGCCTGTTCAACCAGAAATGAAAATGTTCACAGAGTTTGGGGGATATGTATCCATCTCAGTAAAGGAGGTATTTAATAAAGCAATAATAATATCGAAGAGTTCTTGAGGACTTATTGTGTGCCAAACTTTGTGCTAAGAGCTTTTATTTTCTTTTTTGTTTGGGAGACAAGGTCTCACTTTGTCACCCCTCCTAGAGTACAGTGGTATCATTCTAGCTCACTTCAACCTCAAACTCTTGGGTTCAAGTGATCCTCCTGCCTCAGCCTCTGGAGTAGCTGAGACTACAGGCGTGTATCATCATGCTCAGCATATTTTTATTATTGTAGAGATGGGGTCTCGCCCTTGCTCAGGCTGGTCTCAAACTCCTGACCTCAAGCAATCCTACTTTGGCCTCCCAAAGTGCTAAGATTACAGACATGAGCTTCTGGGCCTGGCTGCTTTTTTGATTTCATTTAATAACAGATTTTTGAGGTAGACATTGTTACTATCTTCATTTTTCTTTTCTTTTTTTTTTTGAGACAGAGTCTCACTTTATTGCCCAGGCTAGAGTGAGTGCCATGGCGTCAGCCTAGCTCACAGCAACCTCAAACTCCTGGGCTCAAGCAATCCTGCTGCCTCAGCCTCCCAAGCAACTGGGACTACAGGCATGCGCCACCATGCCCGGCTAATTTTTTTTCTATATATATTAGTTGGCCAATTAATTTCTTTCCATTTATAGTAGAGATGGGGTCTCGCTCTTGCTCAGGCTGGTCTCGAACTCCTGAGCTCAAACGATCCGCCCACCTCAGCCTCCCAGAGAGCTAGGATTACAGGCGTGAGCCACCGCGCCCGGCCAATCTTCATTTTTCTAGTTGAGACCAAAGCCAGACAAGTTAAATAACTTGCCCAAGTCACAAAAGTAGCTCATGGTGGAGTCCACATTCTGTACTACTAGCTTATATTGCTAGTTAATAGTTTGTTTACCTTTTGGTAAAATTGAAACTGAAGTCTTGTTTTTATTTATTTTTTTTATTTTTTTGAGACAGAGTCTCATTCTGTCACCCAGGCTAGAGTGCTGGGGCAGTAGCCTGGCTCACAGCAACCTCAAACTCCTGGGCTCAAGCCATCCTCCTGCCTCGGCCTCCTGAGTAGCTGGGACTACAGGCAAGCACCACTGTGCCTGGCTAATTTTTTCTACTTTTAGTAGAGATGGGGTTTAGCTCTTGCTCAGACTGATCTCAAACTCCTGACCTCAAGCAGTCCTCCTGCCTCTGCCTCCCAGAATGCTAGGATTACAGGTGTGGGCCCAGCAGAAACTGGAGTCTTTCTAGAACCTTCTCAAAGCACTACTTCTTCAGGCTGTTTTTTTAGACCATGAGCATTCCTGACTCTTTCTCCAAGGTTCACACGTATGGTATGTTTGCATAACATTTATTTCATTCAGTACTCACAAGTTTTTATGTGATACTGAATGTATACCAGGCCCTGTGCTTGGTATTGGGGACACTGCAGTGAACAAGACAGAATGCAGCCATACTCTCATGGAGCTCACAGTCTTTAAGGCAGTTTATTTTGGTTTATGTTGTTAGCTTCCATTAATGGTCATTTGCTGCTTAAGGACTTTTTGCTCCATAAATTAAACACAGGACAGTATTATTTTGAGGTCAGATAGATAGGACTTCTTGTCTACAGTGATTTTTTTTTGGATACCTCAGTAAAAATGGCAGATGAAACAAACCTTCACCTACACCTAGACAAGGACAGCTGCCAGGGTTCTCAGTGGGAGTGAACTCACTGTCAACTGGTAGAGTTTAACTTCTTGGCTGAGGCCTGCCTTCTCAAAGCCTAGACTTTGGTCAGACAGAAGAGAGAGAAAGGTGGAATGAGGTGTTACAGATGCAGGCTGGCCGATGAAGAGACCTCAGAACTTTGGTTTCCTGGCCATTGTCTGGGGTGTGGTGATTGAACTTGTGCTCTTATGTAGTGATGCATCTTCTGGTAGGGGATTTCCTCCTTTGCTGTTGCTGGGGTAGCAATTCCTACAGCATCGCTCCCCCTACACACGCACACACATGCGTGCACACCTGCACACACTGCCCCAAAGGCAATAATTTACCTGGATTCTTTTTTTTTTTTTTTTTTTTGAGACAGAGTCTCACTTTATTGCCCAGGCTAGAGTGAGTGCCGTGGCGTCAGCCTAGCTCACAGCAACCTCAAACTCCTGGGCTCAAGCAATCCTGCTGCCTCAGCCTCCCAAGTAGCTGGGACTACAGGCATGTGCCACCATGCCCGGCTAATTTTTTCTATATATATTAGTTGGCCAATTAATTTCTTTCTATTTATAGTAGAGATGGGGTCTCACTCTTGCTCAGGCTGGTCTCGAACTCCTGAGCTCAAACGATCCGCCCACCTCGGCCTCCCAGAGAGCTAGGATTACAGGCT
>VSMD01105633.1:0-46812 GCA_008750895.1 Mirza zaza
TTACTGCGAGGAGAAAATTAGTTAACATAAGGAAAGGGTGGTGCAAAGGCAGTTATGTAACCAAAGCGTTTGTACTCCCATAATACTCTGAAATTAAAAAAAAATATGGAAAGTTAATACATACGATCCCATCAGAAAAGAGTTTCAAAAGAAGGGTCAATAAATATTAGCTCTTGTTGTTATTTTCACCCTTGTTGTTGTTATAATAACTTCCTCATGTGACAAAAAGAAACATCAATTTCTACTTCCCTGAATTGCGACATATTTGAATTATTATTGATCCACGTGTCTGGCATAGAGAAAAGGCATAATCCAAATATGTACTATATTTACCAACAAATGGGTTCAGTTTTCCCTTCCCACTGTGTGCACCTTTCTCCTGGCTTTGTGCCTTCAGTCAAGGAAGTCAATTCCCAGAGAGAGTATGAGTCATTCTACAGCCAAAAACGAATGTAAAGTTATACCACTTTTCTAGTTCTCTTTCCCTTTTCTGAAAGAGTTTTTTCATATAAGTTTCCCAGAATAAAGTCAACAGAAAGCAGTGATCTGGAACCACCCTAGAATTCTTTAGGCCACAGATCAGATGTTCTAGTAGATATATCTATCTTGTAAGTTGAGATGGAAGACAGAGAAGAGTTAAACATAGAGTCCCACTCTTCTCCCAAAAGCTATAACTCAAATTCTACACTGAAACATCCATTTGCCCCCAAAATAGTTGCTAGTTGCTGATGGACTGGAAAAACAGAGTGAAAAATATAGCAAGACAGAGGTGATCTATCCCTTTCTCTGTGCTATAGCTCAAAAGGCGTAATTACTTCTCCAGCCCTCAGGACTAGTTTCAAAAGAGGCACCAAAGAGAGCTGGGAGACCCAGAAGTGACTCCAACTAAGTCTGAATCAGAAAAGAGATGATGTCTGAACTGGTCTTGGATAAATCCAAGTTTAGAAGAGTGGGATATATATATATATATATATATATATATATAATAATGACTTAGTAGTGAGAACAACATATTCATGGAGAACAATGTATTCATTCATATTATTGTTATGATATTTTTATATAAACTGGGAAGGAAGGACATGGAAAGTTGTTTCTGAAAGGAAGTCCAACTGGATTATACAAATGCCTTTGGATTATATGGATGATTTGGGAAACATTTTATACATAGCCTCACTCTCAAAGCACTTGTAGTCTAACACTGAGTACAAGCAGACAAAGAAGTAAACACAGTTATGGGTAATAATTGTTAAAAGAAAGAAAATACAACATAATAGGAGAACCAAATCGAGCTTACAATTCAGGCAAAACCTTTTTGAAACAATTTGAGGCTTGAAGAAAGAGAAAAATTAAAGAAAAATTGTTTTCCTATTGATGGGCTTGGAAGGTATTTCTTCATGCTTAGTAAAATCAGGACATTATGAATTTACCCATGATTATGTATAGATGTATATACACCTACTTTAAAAAATTATGTGGATTTCACTTGATAAATCTATTAATAATTTTGGTTGGCAAAACTCTAAAAATTCAGCATCCACTGAAAGCCAAAAAGACTAAAAGTGGAGCTTTCTGATGTGCTGATTATAAATCACTAGAATCTGAAGTCTCTAAAGTTTCTTCTAATACTAAAATTCTACAATTCCTTAAATACTGTATAAAACGGAATAATCATTTATGTGCCTTTATATGTAATTTTATAGGAAATACCTCTAATCTTTTTTGCTCAGTTGTTTTTTGAAATTCTCTTACCATTAGTATACATGCAAATTTCTGCTAAGTTTCAGGGAATACCCAATAATTTATCACTTAAAGGAATGGAGATTATATGGTAAAGTGATTCAGCACATCCCTCTAGGGTCAGACTGCATGGGTTTGGATCCCAGCTCAGAAACATTGTCATAAAATCTCTAAGCCTCTTTACTTCATCTATCCAAAGGGTACCAACATACAGAAAACAGTAAGAGAATCCATGTAAAGCTCTTGATCTAGTGTCTGGCATACAGTTAAAAATTATTAGTACCCATACCAACTCTGAACTAAGTATATCTCTCTTTTCTTCAGATGAGAAAACTAAAGGTCATAAATTAAAGTTCAGCAACTTGTCCAGGCTGAAGGGAGTTCAAGAAGTGGGATACAAAATCAGGTCTTTTGGGCCCAAGAGTATTGGTCCTTTGATAGAAGAATAGCTCTGCCTATCACAGAGTTATGGTGGTGTCTGATAAGATTGGGGGCAGGGGCAGCCTTAGCATGGCATTCACTGCATGCTCCTCACTCAGCAATGGTTTACTGAATTGGACAGGAAGACGAATCTGTTTTCTTGTCTTAAAACATTAAAAATCCAACCAAGTTCTCAACTACAACATCATGACACAATGGTATGCCTGGATCTACTGTGAGAGGTAGATCCAAATAATTTGTTAGTAAAACATTACACATTGTTTGAAAGAAAGCAGATTCAAGGTTATCTACATAATAACCTCTCTTTCCCTTATTCGTATTCAGATATACTTTCTTGAGTGGTTGCAGAAGGGGTGGTGTTTGAGCTAATTTGGGAAATTGCAAACAAGTGCCACATAGGCAAATGTCACCTGTCAGGTGTGTATAATGGGGAAAAATTAAGTGCAGCTGCTCTAAATGGTGATGCAGGTAGAGCCTATCTCTTAGCAGCGTGGCTATCACTCATGAAGTACTTTTCAGTATTTTTGTTTGCTCTTTATGATTAGTGGTTCCTTCTTATTTTCTCATTGTTGCTGGGTAAATGTGAACCCTCAGAAAAGTCATGGCCCTGGGTTGCTTACTCTGATCAAGCTGCTGCAGCCTACCAGAATGATATCCCTGCCAAAGCTGCTCTGGATGGGCACTCCTCGAGGACTCCTAAGCTTGGCGCCCCTTGGCTCCTTGCAAGCCTGACCTGCAATGGCAGAAGCCTCTGGAAAAACAGTGGTGGGGAGAAAGGTTTGAAAACAGTGTTATGTAACATGCACTAACTCAACTCCTTGAAATCCTGCTCACAGCTTTCCAGAATGAAATTAAAGTGACAGGGAGGAGGCTGCTCTGACATGTGTCTGGGAGGTGCCTTGATGGTGACTGACAGCTCCTTATGCAGAGATCTAATTGAACCCGATGGCCTCATAAATGAATGCCCAAGTGCTCTAAGCCAATGGGAAAGGAAGTGGCTGTTGGGCTTACTGTCTTCATTTCCCTAACAGTGGCCTACAAATTGCTATTTTACAGGGTCACCTCCTGCCAATGGGTTTCCTGAATTTTGCTGTTTTTATAATTAATTACTGACCCTGGAGCCTCTGGCATCTACTATTCAAGGTTTCCAGCAAGAGGAAGATTATGTTAAATAAGGCAAAGAGGCATTGACTGCAGCTGCTTTAAGGGACCATGCACAACAAATAACCAGATCGTCGAGGTAATTCTAGCTTCCTGAACCACAGCCATCCTACAGCAGGAGCTCAGAAATTAGAGAACTACAGGAAAATCTGAAAGTAGTCCTTTCCTCTCTAACAAAAGCTATCCAACATTTATTAAATAATTGCAGAATCATATTAGGTGCTTTCCTTAAATGATTTACTCTCCATCACAAAACTGGAAACTGATGATGTGTATATCCCTATTTTAGAGATGAGGAAACTCAGGCATAGCTTAGACACCCAAGGATATTTAATCAAGGATATTGAGTAGCAGGGTGGAGGCTTGAACTCATACCTGAGTTGCAAAGCTGTGTGCTTTGTGCTGTCATAAACTGACAACATCTCTGAAGCTGAGTGTTCTCTGGGATGAGGATTCTGAGAAGTATGTTAACATGGACTCAAGTGATCAGGTCAACATTAACAACTGTAATGATGAGGATGAAGATGAGGATGGGTATAATGATAATAACAATGACAGTAGCATAATATTTCAAAATACCAACTCACATCTGTTTGTTTTTCTCTTCCTAAATTCCTCATTCCTTTACCTCTATTTCAGCAAAGAAGAACCTCCTGTACTTTGTCCTTTGTCAAGGGTGCTGCAGTGCTGAAGGCAGAAAACTTTGTATTTGATTCTAAAAGATAAGTACCAGAGAGGGGAGAAAATTCATAATATGGATAGAATGTCTTAGACAGAACTGGGAAGGAGAAAATTACCCCCCTGAAATGAAGAAAGGAGAAAAGAAAGTCACTGCTTCAGGATGGTGTGCTGAGGTGGCGGGGGGGTGGGGTGTGATGAAAGTGAGACCCCAGAGAGGAAATGTCCTCTTAAAACACTTAGGTTGTGAGAAAACATGAAGCATTGAAAAGAATTCCATGTACTCAAGAGTGATATGGACATCATAGAGAGTAAAGAAGCAAATAAATGGCATAGTGTATATCAAAAGGACAAATGAATAATCAATGACCTGGAACCAGATAGAAGATCTCTCTGATCCACCTCAACTACTTGTTAGCAGTTAAGGTTTGGAGCCATGGCACACCCCAGAAGAGGGTAATGAATACAATTCAGCCTCAGCTCTGCAAGTGAAGTCTAGAAAATAAATTTTATTGCATTATAGTTTTACATTAAAGGAAAAGAAAAGAATTTATATTATTTCTTACACATCTATGTGTGTAGTCTAAGAGTCATACTTGCTTACAAAATAGTAAAAATCCCAAAATAGCATCATTAGGCACTTATAAATGCACTGTCACCCTCAGTACCTTATGCAAATACTTTCAAAGCAATTCCTCATTTACTTCTCACACATGCCACACCCCTTTACAATGCCAATGTTTGCCATTTTCTCTGGCCTAGTGATTTTCTTTCTTAGAGAATTCTTTCAATAGAGAACAATAGAGAACAATACCATCTTTACTATACCATCATAATTGTCTTGATTGTATCACTAGAAATATGTGAAGCTATGTATCATGTGGCCCTGAGTAGTACTCAATGAGATAGAAACAAATATCCTAAAAAAGTTCAAAGTGGGCAAAGGCATCATTAAATTCTAGGGAAGTCTAGCTATAGGTTTAATGAAGATAAATTAAGGGCTTGAATTCACTTTACACTTGATTTTCAGCCTAATTTATTAAAAGGGAAGACAACCAAGATTCTATAAAGATATGACTAGGATAGAACAAGTTATCTTCAGCAAGTAATTTCTTCCTTTCTACCACTCCCTCTCTCTTTTTCTCTCTCCACCATCTTTATTAGATTGGTCCCATTGGGACTTCCCTGTCCCATTACTCTATTGATGTTGGGCATGGTCATGTGACTTTGGCCAATATGATGTGAGCAGATGTGCCATAAGCTTGTGTAGTTGGGTTTGCTATTTTGGGTGTCAGTGATCTTCCAGGAGAAGAAATCCGACCCCCCACCATGGGAAATCACTGCCCTTGAGTCTCAGCCTGGAATGAACAAAATCAGAACAAATGAATCTCTAGCTTTAAACCAAGCCAGGATAAATTCCCAGCCTAAAAGTAGAGCTATACAAGATGCCCCGCAAACATGAGCAAGAACTAAATGTCTATTTTTCTATATCATTGAAATTTATCTGTGTATATCTCAATGATATACACAGAAAAAGATAACTGATACACAGAAAAAGATAACTGATATAAAGATCAATATGAAAGATTGTCCAATTGATCATCTCTTTACTTTCAAGTTTACTCTCAGGAATGAAAGTTTAGCGAAAGGAATGCTGAGAATGAGATCCTCCAATATGCTGCTATTGTTACTTATTTTTGAGATGTCTTTGTAACTCAGAAAATAGAAGATAGAAGACAAAGTCTGACTGAGGAACCTAGGAAGTTGTCTCTTCCTTAGTAGTGTAGTACCATAGAAAGAAAGCAAAAATTTATATACTCAGCAATAATAGTGAGCATTAATTTTATTTAGTAGGTAGACATCCAAAATAAGAACAATTTGGAAAGAAACTTGGAGAGAGGTGTTATTGTGAAGATACTTTTATAGGGTTCTATTTCTTCATCTAAAAAAATGCTAACTATCATGATGTCTACTATATAGGAGAGTTATTTTTCATTTACTTCACAAATATTTATTAAGCATCAATAGTTATTGATTCACTAGTCACTGTGATACATATTAAGGGTACAGTGGAGGAAATAAAAAGGAGATAAAGAGAGAAATTTATCATTTTATGGAGCATATTATACAGTGAATTTAACAATATTCATAAAACAAAACACTCATAATAAATACATGTATAACTAAAAACTTCAAAAAGTGTTGTAAAAACTAAAAGACATAGAGGATATATTATGTGGTTAGCCTAGTGCTGAAGTCAAAGCCTTTGTGGGATCATTGAATTGTCCACAGTGTCTGTGAAGTTTCCTTGCCATTTGTGTTTAATGGAACCTCCTGGGCTCACAGCCCATGCTTCCAGCAGTCCCCTGTAATATGGATTATACTGAACTATCTTGGTCTGATAATTGAATATATCATAATGTGGGAGAGAATTAAAAAAGAGCAACAGAATTCCTAGATTTCAAGAAGATTTCTGTTTCTACTTTTATACAGAGGTCACTGTCTCTTGTTAAGTCATTTAATATTGTTGAATTTCATTTTTCTGATCTGTAAAATACTAAGGTTTAAGGCTACACAAAAAGGTCCTGACCATCTCCAAACATCTGTTATTATATGGCTGTATGTTAATAATTTCTAAAATAGCTATACATGTATCAGAGATACTTAAGAAAATATTCTAGTATTTAAAATAGGCAGCAACCTAAAGACTCATGCACTGTGCCTTTCCAAAATATTTTTCTAGGAAAGTTTTGCTCTACATGATGGCTTCGATATTGAAATTTCCCAAAGAAAAGAACTTTGAATTTAACCTGCTATTTTAAATCTCAGACTATATATACATACATTATAGAAAGTACATTTCTGCAGCAGCTGAACTTACAAGTCTAAAATCAATGAGGCAAAACTGCTTTATTGAGTTATTCCAATAATACCTATTTGCTTCTAAGGGGCCTTTGTCTAATGATAGTCAGAATTGTAGAGTGGAGAAGAATAATAGACTTCATCAGATCTAATCCATTATTTCACAAATGAGAACATTCTTATTTTATTTTATCCTGGGCCAGCTTGGATTTGGTTTAAGCTGAGATCATCTCACTGTATGGCTGTTACTATTACTATAGCACCGCCTAATATGTTAATCATTGTGATAGACAATTGCATGTTGTTACATTTGTACCTCGCAATTTCAAAGCAAAGCAGGCATTAGTGCCACCTTTTAAAGATTAGGAAATTAAAGACTCAGAGTTCATATAAGTTAAACAAATGCACCTAATTTGTTAGTGGCAGAGTCAGGGTTTGAAACCATTCTTGTTTATTTGATCTCCAAACCCAGTGGTCTTTCTGCTATGCTAGTTAGGACCTATACATTGGTATACAAAGAGTCTGCAACCTCCTGAAAATGCTTGTAAAGTTTTAATTGTATATAAACAACCATATATAGACACATATAATTTTATTATTTCCTCTTTGGAGATAACTTTTAGTTTTAATTAAATCTTCAAAGGGTAAACTGACCCCCAAATTTGAATCAAGAGCTCCAAATGTTTATTCATATTATTATAACTGTTAGTACCATTACTTAAAATCTACCTTATTGCAAAAATCATTTGGGAAAATTTGGGAAAATGTATCAGTCCAGGCTGGACGGTATCCCCTATGTCTCAGTAGGTTAAAAAGCTGAAGGTTCATTTCACCCACAGTATCCATAACCAGGAGAGAGGCAGTAGCTTCTGGGTGGCCCACATTCAATGAGCTAGGATGACGGGATCCTCACTGTCTGCAATGCCATCGGCCATGGAGACAGAGAAAACGGAGAGTCAGTTACTGGCTCCTACCTGTGCCCATCATTTCTGTGCATACTTAGCCAGAGTTAGCAACATGACTACACCTAACTACAAGGGTTAAGGAAGCATAATCTTCCCAGATGCCCAAGGCAGAACAGCAAACTTTTTCCGTAAAAGGGCAGGGAGTAGATGTTTTCAGCTTTGTGAGTCATTCTTCTCTGTCACAACTACCCAGTCCTGCTGTTGTAAAGTGAAAAAAAAAGCCATAGAAATAAAACAAATGGGCCTGGCTATTTATCATGTAGGCCCAAGGGCTGTAGTTTGTGGACTCCTCACCTATATGATCAACGTGCATTGGTTGCTTAGCAGCAGCAAAGCTTTTTGTGAGTTAAAGTCAAAGACAAATTTCTCTATTGGCTGCTCAAAATGGAACTTCAGTGATGAAGTGGACAGCTTCAACAAAACTTTTATAATGTATATAATTTCATCCTCAAAAGCTGCATGGCCATTTCTGAATGAAAGCTAGGACACATCATAATTCTATGGGATGAAAAAAGTACTGGAATTTAAATCTCTCTGGTAGCATGATTGGATCTAGGAAAAATAACTGAAAAAAAAAAAGGTAGATGGAATATCCTTATGCTAATTATCCATTAATATTATTTCTCATAAATTTTAATGTTGATTTTTTTTAAGTGGGCAGCTGATATCTGGCAAGAATGTTAGATTATGAGTACAGATATTCCAGGTATCACAGTAACACAGATTAAAAAAAAATCAAGATTCCCTGGGAAGAGTGAGCTCACCTTTCTTAAAGAAAATTAAAGAAACCAAGATCCTCTTCTTATCTTTATCATCTTTTGCAGATGAGAGAAGGGGAGCTGAGTATGACTCAAATATTTAATTGCAAAAGTGTTGAGACTAGAACTTATGTCTTCTTCCTCCCAGCTTAGGCTCCTTTGTACTTAGCACATGAGTTTCCCTATAAATATTCATGGGAATTCATATAATAGAATAAAACAGCAGTGTTTAAGAGCTGAATCTCTACAAATAAACTATACTATTATATTTTGTTTATTTTTATCTTAGCTTCCCTGTTTACTTACCTTGTGACCTTAGGCAAATCATTACACCTTTACAAGCCCCAATTCCTTTCCCTGGAAAATTAGGATAATAACAATATTTTCTACATAGAATTGTTTGTAGAATTCAATATGATAAGGTATATAAAATGCTTAGCATAATTTCTTACATACAGTAACTGCTCAACAAAGTGTAGCTATTATTTTTACTATTATTAGCTCCATCTTATTTATTTTTATAAATTAGCATGCATTTTACCTATTATGATGGCTATAATTAAAAATAAAGATGAAGTGTCAGTAAAGATGTGGAGATATTGGAGCCATTCTAAACTGTTGTTGGGAATCTAAAATGGTACAGGCATTATGTAAAACAGTATGGAGGTTCTTAAAAAAATTAAAAATAGAACAACCATATGATCTTATAATCTCATTTCTGGGTATATATCCAAAAGAATTGATTAGGATCTCAGAGATATCTGCACTCCCATGCTAATTGTGGCATTATTCATAATTAGTAAGGTGTGGAAACAACCCAAATGTCCATCAATACATGAATAAAGAAAATGTATAATCATATCTATATAAATGGAATATTACTCAGCCTTCTAAAAGAAGAAAATCCTACCATTTGCTACAACGTGGATGAACCTGAAGTATGTAATTCTAAGTGAAATAAGCTGGTTACAAAAGGACAGGTATTGCATGATTCTACTTACATGAGATATCTAAAATAGTCAAATTTATCGAAGCAAAGAATAGAATGGTGGTTGACAGGGATTCAGGGGAAGGAGAAATGGAGAGTTTTTGCACAATGGGTATAAATTTAAGTTATGCAAGATAAAAAAGTTCTAGACATCTGTTGCACAACATTGTGCCTATAGTTAACAGTATGGTACAGTGCAGTTAAAACATTTTTAAGATGATAGATATCATGTTATGTTTCTTACTACAAAAGCAAAACAAAACAAAAAGAAGGACAAAACAAAACAAACACAAAGGGACACAAGGAAACTTTGAAAGGCAATGGATATACATATGCCAAATTCATCAAATTACACAATTTAATGTGATGTTTTCATTCTATATAGACTATATTTTAATAAAACTGTTTTTAAAAATAGCATGTATTTGGCTAGATTATGTTTGCAAACTCTGCACATGACCTGTGGAAATTGACTACCCCTCACATAAATGAGGTCATTAAGTATACCCATTTTTAGTCTTCTTAAACAGAATAATCACCAGACAAGAACTTTTTATTTTGAAAAACTAAGTTTCATAAATGAAGGAAAAATAAAGTCTCTCCCAAACAAGCACATGCTAAGAGAACTTGTTGTCATTAGACCTGCCATACAGGAAATGTTAAAATTTTCTCTATATATGGAACAGAACAATAAATAGCCATCAGCCAACTGAGAGTTAAAGCTCACAGTTTTATAAAACACTAGCACAAGAAGGAAAACAAAATAACATGATATAATTCAGCATGATGAACAGAACAGTATCTAATGCATCAACATTAACATTGAACATAAATGGTCTTAGTGTTACACTGAAAAAATATAGATTGGCTGAATTGATGAAAAAATGTAACCTAACAAGTATGTAACCTTGCTGTCTCCAAGAAACATCTAATTCACAAGGACTCTCAGAGACTCAAGGAAAAGGGATGGAAAAAATATTCCATGCAAATGAAAATCAAAAGTGAGCAGGAGTCGCTATTCTCATATCAGAAAAAATATACCATAAATCAACAATGGTTAGAAAGACAAAGATTGAGGGATGGGTATATACAAACACAATGAGTGAGATGTGCAATGTTTGGGGGATGGACACACTTGAAGCTCTTACTTGAGGGAGGAGGGGGGCATGGGCAATATATGTAACCTTAACACTTGTACCCCCATAATACGCTAAAATAAAAAAAAGAAAGACAAAGATTGTCATTATAGAAAAATAAAGGGAGTCACTCAGCAAGAAGATATAATAATTCTCTCTCTCTTTCTTTTTATATATATATATATATATATATATATATATGAACTCCAAGAGTCATAAAACAAATTCTACTAGATATAATCAAAGACATAAACAACAGCATCATAATAGTCAAGAACACTCCACTGATAGAATTGGACAGAATACTGAGCCAGAAAATCAACAAAGAAACACTAGACTTAATCAGGAATCTAGAACAAATAGACTTAACAGACATTTACAAAACATTCTACCTCAAAATTACAGAATATACATTCTTCTCATCAGAACATGGGATGTCTTCTAAGATAGATTATATAAGTCTCAGCAAATTTAGAAAAATCAAAGGCATACTATATATCTTCTCAGACACAGTGGCATAAAACTAGAAATAAATTCCAAGAGGAACTCCCAAATTTACACAGAGTCATGAAAATTAAACCACCTGCTACTGAATGATCCTTGTGTCAGTGATGAAGTTAGGGTGGAAATAAAAGGATTTTTTGAACTGAATGACAAAAAGTATATAAGCTTTCAAAATCTATGGGATATAGCAAAAGCAGTCCTAAGGAAGCATTTCATCGCCTTAAATGCTTACATCAAAAAGAAAGAATGATCACAAATTAACATCCTGATATCACATCTTAAGAAACTAGATAAAGAAGAAACCAAACCCAAGACTAGCAGAAGAAAAAAAATAACAAAGCTCACAGTACAACCAAACAAAATGAAAACCAAAAACAGGACAAAGGATCAATGAAACAAAACATTGGTTCTTTGAAAGATAAACAAAATTTATAGACCACTAGCTAGACTAACCAGAAATAAAAGAGAAAGGAGTCAGATAAGCTCAATGAGAAATGAGTAAGGAGACATTCCAACTGATACCACAGAAATACAAAATATCATTTGTGACTATGATGAAAACCTCTACTCATACTAACTAAAAAATCTAGAGGATTGGATACATTTTTTAGAAATGCACAACCTCCCATGTTTAAATCAGGAAGAAATAGAAATTCTGAACAGACCAATAACGAGTAGCAAGGTTGAAATAATAATTAAAAGTCTCCTAAACAAAAAAATGCTCTGGACTAGAAGCATTCACAGCTGACTTTTATCTGACCTAAAAAGAACTCACATCTACTCTACTGAAACTGTTCCATATTATGGAGAAGGAAGGAATCCTCACTAACTCATTCTAGGAAGTCAGTATCACCCAGGTACCAAAGCAACGGAAGGAGGACACAAAAAAAGAAAACTACAGGCCAACATCTGTTACAAAGATACAAAAGTCTTCAACAAAATATTAGCAAACCAAATTCAGCAACACACCAAAAAGATAATTCACCATGATCAAGTGTATTTCATCTCAGGAATGCAAGGATGGTTCAATATATGCAAATCAATAAATGTGATTCACTATATAAAGAAACGTAAAAACAAAGATGATGCAATCATCTCAATAGATGCAAGAAAATCACCTAATAAAATCAAGCACCTCTTCATGATAAAACCCCCCAACAAACTTGGCATAGAAGAAACATACCTCAAAATAATAAAAGTCATATATGACAAACCCACAGCCAGCATCATACCAAATGGGGAAGAGTTGAAAGTATTCCCCCTAGGAATTGAAAAAAGACAAGGGTACCCACTGTCACCACTTCTATTCAACATAATACTGGAAGCCCTAGGCACACAAATCAAAAAAGTGAAAGAAATAAAGGATATCCAAATTGGGAAAAAGGAGGTCAAAGTATCTCTGTTCACTGATGATATGATTTTGTATGTAGAAAACCCTAAAAACTCCACCAAATGACTCCTAGAATTGATAAATAGATTCAACAAAGTCTCAGGTTACAAAATCAATGTGCACAAATCAGCATTTTTATATACTAATAACAGTAAGTCTAAGAGTCAAAGCAAGAACTCAATACTATTTACAATAGCTTCAAATAAAATAAAACACCTAGAAATACACTTAAACAAGGAGATGAAAAATCTCTACAAGAACTACAAAACACTGATAACAGATATCTTAGATAACACAAACAAATGGAGAAACATTCCATGCTTGTAGATTGGAAGAATTGTTAAAATGTATACACTACTCAAAGTGATTTACAGATTTAATACAATCCCCATCAAAATACCAAGATCATTTTTCACAGAGATATGAAAAATAATTCTAAAACCCACAAAAATGAGCCTAAATAGTCAAAGCAATATTAAAGCAAAAATAACAAATCTGAAAGGATCACATTACCTGATTTTAAATTATACTACAAAGCTATAGTAACCAAAAGAGCATAGTACTAGTATAATAGTAGAAACATAGACCAATGAAACAGAATAGAAAATTTAAAAAAAGATAAGAAAATTGAGAAATAAAACCATATAGCTACAACCAATTGATTTTTGACAAAGCAGACAAAAACATACATTGGGAAAGGATGCTCTCTACAATAAATGGAAGAGAAATTGGATAGCCACATGTAGAAGATTGAAACAGGATCTCTATCCCTTGCCATACACAAAAAAATCAACTCAAGATGGATTGAAGACTTAAATGTAAGACCTGAAGCCATAGAAATTCTAGAATAAAGCTAAGGAAAATCTCTTCTAGACAATGGCCTAGGCAAATAATTTATGACTGATACCCCAATGGCAAATACAGCAACAAAACTTAAGAAATAGGACTTAATTTAAAAGTTTCTGCAAAGTGAGGGAAATAATCAACAGAGTAAATAGATCACCTAAAGAATGGGAGAAAATATTCACAAACTATACATCTGACAAAGGACTAATATCCATAATCTTCAAAGGACTCAAACAAATCAGCAAGAGCAAAACAAATAACTCCATTAAAGAGCAGGCAAAAGAGACAAACATATTTTTTTTAACAAGATGGACAAATGGCCAAAAAAAAAAAAAATGAAACAAATGTTCAACATCTCTAATCAACAAGTAAATGCAAATTAAAACCACAATGCATTACCACCTCATCTCTATCAAAATGGCCATTGTAAAAAATAAAATGAAATAAACAATAGATGTTGGCATGGGTGTAGTGAAAAAGAGATGCTTAAATACTCTTGATGGGACTCCAAATTAGTACAGCCTCTACGGAAAACAGTATGGTGATTCCTCAAAGAACTAATATTAGACCCGTCATACGATCCATCAATCCCACTACTGGGTATTTACCCAAAGCAAAAGATGTCATTATATTCAAAAGATATCTACACCTGAATGTGTTTACTGTAGCACAATTTATAATAACAAATATATATAATCAACCTAAGTGCCCATCAATTGATAAGTTGATGTAGAAAATATACACACACACATACACACACATGCGCACACACACACACTGCTCATGGAGTACTACTCAGCTACAAAAAGGAATGAAGTAATGTCTTTTGCAGCAACTTGGGTGGAACTGGAGAACATTATCCCAAGTGAAGTATTCCAGGAATGGATAAAAAAAACACCACATGTTCTCACTAAGAAGTGAGCGCTAAATGATGAGTACACAACACAGTTATATAGTGCTGTAAAAGACATTGGAAACTAAGAAGGGAGGAAGATGGGAGGAGGTGAAGATTATAAGCTTACCTATGGGGTACAATGCACATTATCTGGTGATGGGCACACTAAGAGCCTTGACTTCAGCATTATACAATCCATCCATATAACAAAAACACCTGTACCCCCTTCATATTTTCAAATTAAACACACACACACATATTCTTTGGTGCCTGGATTTTGAGTTAACACATTTTTTTTTTTGAGGTCATGAAGAGTCCCCTCTAAAGGTACTTTATATCTGGCCAGAGACAGCAAGAACAGCCCAAAGTATTTGTTGCAGCACTTTTTATGGATAAATAGACAACATTAACATGAATACTAACTTTTAAGTTTCTTGACTCAGCATCTATCACCAGATTAAATCCTCTCTGAGAAAATGCATGTTTGCACTCACATGCACACAAACTCACGTGCACACAAGCTCAAGTGCACACACAGAGATCTGAGGTCAGGGAAAAGAGCCTGAATACTCAGTCCACTCAGCTGCACAGTCAGATAGCCCTGACTTAGGATAACATGTGTAGAGCAGTTAATAGACATCGTCCATTTTGTGGCCACACAGGAGGTTAGAAGAAACTTCCATTTATTATGCCTTATTCTTAAGTTTTTGTAAGAGTATATATAAATGTTAAATGAAGACTATTCTGGAAAGGAAACAAAGTGCTCCTGTGTTGCACACAGAAATGGATGATCACATTTTTCTCTGCTCCAACAACAGTTTCATTGTTTTCCTAGTATAAAATATAATTGGACATACAAAGTGATCTTTAAAAGGTGTCTTTGCTAAATGACATTGTGTAGGGACAAAGTGACAGCCATGCTCCTTTGTTTCTTCCTTCCTCCCTCCCTTCCTTCTTTCCTTCCTTCCTCCCATTATTTTAGAGAAATAGGACATGGAGATTTAGGTTGGGCTCCTCAGTATTTCCAAACCCTCCATGGAATTGCCTCTACTTACTTCTTAAAATCATTATCCTTTTCTCTTCCTCATGAAGTTATCTCTCTTACTACTTGGGACCACTTCTTGTTTCTTTGTTTTGTTGTTAATGCCCCTTCTTCATATATGATTCCTCCCCTTGACTATATCACTACCTGTATAGAGCTTATGCATTTTTAAAATATTTTTATAAGATTTATGTCATTGTATTATATTTTATATTCAATTGAAAAACAGTAAATCTACATATTCATGTTGTACACAGTGATGTTTTAATACATATAATGTATGATGATCAGATCAAGATAATTAGCACATCCATCATCTCAAATATTTATTATTTCTTTGTGTTGGGAACATCCAATATTTTCCTCCTAGCAATCTGAAACTGTATAATACATTATTGTTAACTATAGTCATCTGGCAGTGTTATAGAACATTAGAACTTGTTCCCCTATCTAGCTGTAATATTGTATCCTTTAACAAATTTCTTTCTACCCCTTCTTTCCCCCTACCATTCCCAGACTCCAGTATCCTCTGTTCTACTTTTTACTTCCATGAGAACAAATTTTTAAATTTCCCCATAAGAATGAGGATATGTAATGCTTAACTTTCTGTTCCTGGTTGATTTTCTTTTACATAAAGTCCTCCAGTTCCATCCATGTTGCTAAAAATGACAGGATTTCTTTTTATGGCTGAATAGTATTCCATGGTGCACATATATCATATTTTCTTTATCCATTCACTTCCTGTTGGGCCCCTAGGTTGATTCCATACCTTCACTATTGTGAGTAGTGCAGCAAAAACAACGCAGGTGCACGTCACTCCAATATAATGATTTATTTTCATTTGGATAAATTCCCCACAGTGGTATCGCTGGATCATATGGTAGTTCTATCTGTAGTTTTTTGAGTGACCTCCATACTATTCTCCATTGTTGTCATACTAGTTTGCATTCCCAACAGCCCAACAGTGTATAAGAGTGCTTTGCTCTCTGCATCCTTGCCAGAATTTGTTGTTTTTCTTACCTTTTTGATAATAGCCATCTTAAACGGGGTAAGATGATACTTCATTGCCATTCTGATTTGCATTTTCTTCATAACTAGTAATATTGAGTGTTTTTTCATGTTAGTCATATTTACATCTTCTTTTAAGAAATGCCTATTCAGATCATCTGCCCATTTTTTCATTGAATTGATCGTGGGATTTTTTTTTTTTTTTTGTAGAGATGTTTGAGTTCTTTGTATGTTCTGAATATTAATCTCCTGACAGATGAGCAGTTACAAGTATTTTCACCCATTCCATAGGTTGTCTTTTCACTCTGTTGATTGTTTCCTAGGCAGAAGCTATTGAGTTTGAGATAATCCTATTTATTCATTTTTGGGTCTTTTGCCTGTGCTTTTGAGATCTTATTCATAAAATATTTTCTCAGACCTATGTCTTGAAACATAGAGGGTCACTGCCTCCTTTTCAGCGTTAGGTAGTACCTTAACCACAGTTTTGGTTTGGCTCTAGGAAACAATTGTAATACTGCCCTTCCCATATGTGGAAGGTGTCAAGGTGGATATCCCAGCAGTGTGGGAAGGATGTCTAGGTGTTCATGCCCAAGGGACCTGTGGGACGAATCCTGTACAGCATGGTGTTCTAACAGGCACTCTGAAATGGCATCTTCTTTGGCCAAGTTACAGAGCAGAGTTTCCAGGGCTAAGGATGGTAGTTCCACCTCTTCCCTTTATCTCTGCCTGTTCTCAGGTATGTTTCTCCCATTAGGCAGTTCCGATGCTACCCGTCAATGAAGACAGGGACAGGTCTCCTGCCAGGGAACCCAAGATGATGAGGAAGCTGGTTGTCTACCTCAATCTCAATTTTGCTTATATAGAAACAGCGCCAGCGTGTTGGGGAAGATTTTCCATGCATGTAATGCTGGAAAGAAGCGGGTGGGCATTGTGAATGGGAAAATCTGATTCTCTTACCATCTGCCTGGAGTTTTTTTCACTTCTCTGTGTCCCCAGGAACTATGCCTTCTTCATATTTTATTTCTGGAACACTTCTGGTTGTAATTTTGACAGTGCATATTTGATTTTGGTTTTCTGTAGTGGCGGTGGGGGAGTGGAGAGTGTAGCCAGCTTCCCTCTGGGCCACCATTGCGGAACTAGAACCAAGACCCTGTTAATTTTTGACTGTGGGTTAGAAGCGAACAAATAGTCACTAAGCAATTACAAATATGTTAGGGTGGGATAAATATGCTTTTTTTCTTTTCCAGAATACATATAAAGTACTTAATAATTGTTGGAGGATTTATTTATTTATTAAATTTTTCAGAGACAGGGTCTTGCTGTGTTTCCCAGGTTGGAGTATAGTGGTGCAATCATAGCTCACTACAACTTCAAACTCCTGGGCTCAAGCAATCCTACCGCCTCAGCTTCCTAAGTAACTAGTACTACAGGTACATGGCACCATACCCAGCTACTTTTTTTTCTTGGTAGAGATGGGGTCTTGCTATGTTTCCCAGGCCAATCTCAAACTCCTGGCCTCCAGTGTTCCTCTTGCTTCAGCCTTTCAAAGTCCTAGGATTATAGGCATGAGCCACCATGCCCCACTGTTGAAGAACTTAAAATAACTTCCTCAAATACTTCAACACTTACATTTAGTAAGTAGGACTTTCGATTTATGCCTAAAGTTTAGGAAACTCCATTCTGGCACTTTCTTTAAGGGGTAAGGGAAGAGTCAATTGGGTCAAGAAGAAATAGTCTCTTAATTTTCACTTCGAAATGCCCTTAAACCTACTACTTCAAGGTCCTCTTTCCTAAGTCTGTTCTCCTTAGGGTAGGCTTCATTGCTGATGTTTTACCCTGGGCTCAAGGAGTTTCCAGGAGGCTGCTGTTTTCAGGAGGAAATGGATGGAGCATGGATGTGCAGAATGGGGTGTCCACATGCATGTAGGTGATGCCCTCCCCCGTGCTTCAGGGTGGAACCATGGTTAGGAAGAAAAGGAGCAGGAGGCTTTATGAGTCAATCATTATTAATTAAATTCCTACTTTCCATGTTGTGGTGAAAGTGTATTTATAAGGTAATACAATATAGTTTATTTAACTTTGTTAGTTTAATTTAGACATGCATAGCACTCCTTTTCTACTCTTGCCCTAGGTCTTCAAATCTTAGGCCTGTACAGAGACCAAATGACCTTCTCTCCAAGGGGCCTTTCTTAATCTTATCAGCCACCTCCGAACTTCCATTTCACTAGCTATGGGCCTTGCCTTCTCCATATATCACTTAGCCATGAATTGGCAATATTTATGAACAGACATCTGTATTATCAGACTATAAATTTCTTAAAAGCAGGCTCTATATGTCCAATACATCTTGGTGTTTTTAATGTACCTATAATCGTATATCTTACAAATTGTAGATAATTAATAAATATTTGTTGAATTAATGGAAAAATAAAAGTCTCAAAAAACATAGATTTTTTTCCTCTTCTAGAATGTTCTAGGTACATAATAAATGGCTCTTGTCAAGGTCATTTGGTTTTAACAAACACATTCAAGTTCATATAATAAAGAATTCAAGTAGACATCCAAGATCTGGTGGAGACAAAGTAGGAATGGGACTCACAGGCACTGAAACTGAGGATCTGAGACAGTGACTGTCTTGTTTTCTCTAGGGCTATGTGACTATTCACTGCCACTTCTCTGGGGAAGACTGCTTTCCTCTGCTCACCAGGTTTCTTCTCCAGTCACTGCGATTCAATCTTGTCTGGTCCTTTGTTTTACTGGAACAGTGCCTGTTTCAGTCAGCGTTCAACCAGAGAAATGGAACCAGTAGAAGGTACATATTAAGATATCTATTGGGAGGAACAAGTTTATGTGATTGTGGAGCAGCTGGCTAGGCAAGTTCAACATCTATAAAGCAGGCCCTGAGGAAAGGCAGACTGTTGGCCCCAGGCTGAACCTGCTATTCACAGGTAGAATTTCCTCTTACTCAGGGAATCCTCTTCTGTTCTTGTAGCCATTCAAGTGATTAAATAAAGCTTGCCCATTATCTAGGATATTCTCCTTTACTTAAAGTCAACTGAGTATAGACCTCAATCACATCTACAAAATACCATTACAGCAACACCTACATGAGTGTTTGAATGAGCAACTGGGGCTGTACCCTAACCAAATTGACAGATAAAAAGGCTATCTCATTATCTCTAGTCCTTATTTAGCCAGACCCTTTGCTTTGCTTCCCACATGTAGATAGCCCCATTTTTTTTAGTTAAAATAATAAAAATAAAAGATCATATTAGTTGTTGGCCATCAATGGTGTCTATCCCTGGTGAGGTAAAAGGGGCAAGATAGAATGCACATCTGCTCCTTCCAGAGACTGCAATGAAAAGGTTCCCTAGAAGCTGTAGGCAAGGCTAGCAAAGAAACTTTGTAGAATACCCATCTTTCCTTGGCTTTTTCCTTAAAGCTATGGAAGTTATTGGGCAGGCCCTGAGAGACAAGACACTCTCAGTTCCTTACTTTTACGGTGAGCAGTCTTACCTGAAATGAAGTTTTATATGATGAAATAAGTTTGAAACATACATCAAGAAAGCATTTATCAGAATTTTCCTCATTTACAGCTGTGTTAAATATAGAGGCAAACCAATAAAATGCAGCATGGCCATAAAACTCATAATTTGTTTCATATGTAAAAATAGTCATAAAATACCTGAGTGAATCTTTTGCTCTTTTCTCCTCACACGTGTTGCCAACAGAGCCTAATTCTGTCAGTTTTTATCATTCAGAATTGTATTCATTTACCGGCTTGGCTTCATAATTCTGTAAGTGTGCAACTTTGATGGAGATTGTAAAATTTTACTCACTTTCCAATGGTAGCTCTTTCCTTCAGTATATCCAATTAAGTTTCCATCCTAAAGCGACGTCTTATGGATCACAGTGCAAACAAACAGTTGTCATGGGTTGTGGCTGAGCTAAATACTAATCATGGTTGGTTTCCTTCTGCCTGTGAAATGTGTGTCTGACAGTGACATTCAGAATACTATAAATGAGCTATAAATTGCATTTTCATTCTCCGGGCTTCATTTTACAAATTCTGTAAGTGAGTTACGCATCTGTTTGGTTTGCTTTGGATGCTGCAGATTGCTGTGCCCTGTAGTTTTATGTTCCCCAGCTCTCTTGCTGATAAGCCTCTTTGTCCTAAGTGGAAGAGAGAAAGGACAAAGGTGCAGAAGAGTGAATTTATAAAAGTAATCAAAGGGGATCCATAAGAGAGAGTGTTTGAAATATGAGTTCAGCATACTCATTTATGGACTAATTTGTAAGGAAACTTTATTTTATAAATGATACAGTATCAGGTACTCTGAGCATTATTGTCCTATATATATAGGATATAGCTCAAGTTCCAAAAGCTCACTATCTGGATAAGACAGGTGCAGAGTGTATTATGATATTATTTAATGCTAGTCTAGGCAGAGACAAAGCATGCAATGATTTATAGGTGTGCAGTGAAGGACCAGATTGCATCGAACTGAGAGGAAACATACTTCATGGATGAATTTCGAAGGACACTGAAGATGGATTTTCTGACATAATACAGAACTAGGAAATCATATGAACAAAGACAAAATATAGGAAAGCAGAAGGTGTGTTAGGGCACAGAAAGTCATCCTGTGTGGGTGCAGAGGAGGGCACTGCCAAAGCAATAGGGCGAGACCTGGATAATGAAAGACTTTGGATACTAGGATAAAATACATCTTTATTACTAAGGATTGTAACAGATAATCCTGTGAACAAGTGTGATAAAGACTTTAGGGCAGCAACATATCCAGGCAGGAACTTGCCTTCTTTCAGGAGTCACTAACCAGCATTCCTTAGAGTATGGTCATGGACCTCTGTGCTGGTCCTTATCTGTTTGCTACTGGTTCACACTGAGATAAATGCAGAAAATGAATTTAAATATTTAAAAAATTTATAATCATGTTATATTGTCATCCAAGTACATGGTTTTGCATTTTTCATTTAATGATGGATTGAAGAAAGAATTGGTTCTTCATCACTAATAATCTGAGAGCTACCCCAGTACCACCCCCACATTGTGCTTGACATATGGACATACACATTTTGCGCCTGGAGTCAGAACTTCTGCGTCTGTCTTTCTCTTGTTCCTATTTACCCTCATCACACTGGCCATGTTCCTTAAATGAATTTTGATCTTGACATTTTCATATTGCACCTTAATCAGGACCTGTTGAAAGGTGATAATATCAGGCCATAGGAATTAACCCCATGTAATCCAGAGCAGGGATCAGCAAACTATGGCCCATGCACTAAATTTGGTCCTCTGTTTTGTAAATAAATTTTTATTTGAAGAAAGCCATACTCATTTGTTTAAATTTCATCCATGGTTGCTTTTACGCTACAACAGCAAAGCTGACGAGGTGCCATGAACACTGTATTGCCAGCAAATCCTAAAATATTTACTAACTGTTCCTTTACAGTAGAAATTTGGGTGAAAAGTAATTGAGTCTTGGTTACTTACCAGGGACCTAAGATTCTTATTTTCTGGGCAGGAAAGGAAGCTCAGAGGATGGGCCAAATTAAGTAATTTCTCACGTGATTTTTTTAGTTTAGCACAGAAAAGGATGCAAGCAAATGTAATTTGACGAGACAAATGTAATTTTTGTCACTGAGTTTAAAAGATCATATTAGCTGTATATCCTAGAGACAATAACACCCACATGCAGGTTATATGGTGAGGTTAAAGTTATTTCGGTTAACAACTACTTTAAAATTTTTCATGGTTCATTTTTCACTTTTGTTTCTAAATTCATCAGGAGAATGGAAAGAAGATTTTTTTCCTGGAAGTAGTAGATTCTTGGATTGGTATATCTGGAGTTATATCCAAATGGAAAGATATTAAGTAAAACTGTTTCCTCCTCTCCCTATATTTCTTGTTATGTATTTGGGTAGTGCTTATCATTGTGGAGTGCATCTACCACATTATCTGCTATACTGGACACATTTCCATACTTAGCTCTAGTCTCAGAAGCCAAATAACTTAGAGACTGAGAATAGAAGGGTAGAGGGGAACTAGCTCTTGGCTTAAATCCTTTGTAAAACAAGGAAGAATATATTATCAATCTGTAAAATAAACTTATATTATAAATAATATTACCCCCACTTTATGAATGAAGAAATTGAAATTTAGAAAAGTTATATTTTAATAACTTGCCAATGTTGCATAACTAGTAAGTGAAAGAAACTATATTTCAGTCTAAGTATATTCTTCCCACTCACCTAGCTAAAGTTTGATAAAAATAAATAAGATCATGTCAGAATACAAATTTAGGTGGAATAAAGGAAAATGAGCAAGATTGGAATCCATAGAGATTAAAAAAAAATCCTCAGCTCAATATAGACAAGATCAGGTGGGAAAAGGATGCAAGTAGGCTTATTATATAGACGTGTAAAAAAGAAAGCAGAATGAAAAGACTGATGTTGGGCAGAGACAATGGAGAGAGGCATATTGCATATATTTTGAATAATAAAACAGATATCAACTTTTCAAGTGTCTGCACACATATATATTTATGAATATATATTATCAACAATGAAACAAAACATCTGCAAGCCACACTTAAGAAAAGGCAAGGGGTTGAAAATAGCCCTGTGTCTCAACAGGCTTTGCTGGCATTCTGAAACAAATTCATGTGTAAATGTTTTTTTGCTTATAAATCCAGCCACAGGTGAATAATATTTCCAAATCACTAATAACTTGGAAATGTGTATTGACTGTACCAGAACTTGAACTATTCAAAGTCATTGGAAGGATATATTTTATTCAACTGTCTTTTAGAAAAAGGAATCTTTTTCTCAATTCAACCATCTTTTAGGAAAAGGACTGACTCTCTATTTCTCTCTCCTTACACAAGTCTTAATAAAACCTTTATACTCAAGTATGTATATGAGTAAAAGATCAGAAATTCACATAATGACCCTACACTCACCATTTTTAAAGACACCTTTGATTCAGAATACAAACATTTAAAAAAATGAATTTTGTTTGCTTATTTGTTTTTGTATTATATTTATTAACAACTACTTGTTGCTAATCCAAAAGCCAATTTCAACATTAAAAAGGACAGACTGCCAAGCCTATAGGTGACTTGTGCAGGAACTAATCTGCCCTTGACTAGAATTCAGACACTAGCAAAGTATCCCACAGGAATGCATAGTGTAAAAAAATCACAGAGCCATGGAAGCCTGCAAATCACTTTCCCAGCATTCTTGTCCACTGAGATGTTGCTCATGCCCTGTGACATGAACCTGTTTGAAGGCAATCAATTTTCTGAATGAATCCCCCGTTTTCGGCATTGCTGGCATTTCTGTGTTCTAGCCAGAAAGCCTCTGCTACCCACTCAGTTTTCCAAGCCGGCCTCCTGGGTTTGTTCTTGCCTCCCCCCACCTCTTTTCATCACCACCGACATGCAGTTTGTTTGTTTTAAGCAATCTCTATTGATTTTACCTTTCTTCACCCACCTACCTGTATCCATTTCCATTGCCCTGACCTTGTGTGAATGACCATTTCCCCAGGGACTGCTACAGCTGCCTGCAAACTGTTCTCCCTGTGTCTGCTTTGTCTCTCTCCAACCTTATCTTCACGCAACTAGAACAATGTTTCCCCTAAAATGAGATCATGTCGTTCCTCTATTTAAAACTCATCATTGACTAACTATTGCCCTTAGAATTAAATCCAGACTCCGTAAATAGGTCTACAATGTTCTATCATCTGACTTTTATTTATATCTCCTGCTTTAGCTGTCATCATTTGCAGTCCTCTTACTCTATTACCTGAATAACTTAATATAGTTCACAAGAAGCACACTTCCAGGCCTTTACTTTTATTTATTCCACCTAGAACACTATTCTACTCTTCCTCAAATGACTAACATGTATGTGTCCAGCTTAGAATTTAATTAATCTGCAAAGTTTTCCCTGTCTGATCCCTCCACTTACAAGCACATACATATCACACCCATGCCTTGCTTAGATTCATCTTTGTATTCCCCATGCAAAGCAGTTGGCATTTGTATTAGTTTTCTACTCCTATCATAGAAAATTGCTACATGCATGTTGGTTTAAAGCAATAGAAATTTATTATCTTATAGTTCTGGAGATCAAAATTCTAGCATGGGTCTCATCTGGCGAAAGTCAAGATGTCAACGGGGTGGCATTTCTTCTGGAGGCTCTAGAAGATAGTCCACTTCCTTGCATTCTCAAGCTTGTAGAGGCTCCCTGCCTTCCTGCCACCATCTTATTAGCAAAAACCATCAACATTAGGTCAAGTCCCTCTCATATCACATCACGCTCACCTCCTTTTCTGCCTGCCTGAACTTCTCTTTTGTCTCTCTCTTCCACTTTTAAAGATCCTTCTTATGACATGTGTGCCCTCTTAGACAATCCAATCCCTATTCTAAGGTCAGCAGACTAACAACCCTTAATTCTAGCTACCACCTAAATTCTCCTTTGCCATGGAAGGCAATTTATTCATGGAATCCAAGGATTAGGACGTGGATTTCTTTTGGTGGAGGGGAGATTATTCTTCCTATCACAATACTTTCTACTATAAGAGGGTGTTTACTTGTCTGTGAACACCACCACCATCCCAACCCCCAACCCCAGCAACACACAGACCATGTAAGTTTTGTGTGAGCATTGATAAGGGGACAGTGGTATTTGTCTCTTTATCAATGCCCTAGTGGCTAGCAAAATGCCTGGTATATAGTAGGTCAATACATATTTTGAAAGAAAGGTCAAAAAGTCTATGGACAACTTCAGTTCTATATCAATTGTCTTGATGAAAGACATCACTTATGGAAAAGAAGAAAGCATATATAATTCCATTTGACTTCCTCCAATGCTATGTTTTCTATTGTTGAAGTATTAAAGTGTTGAGATATATGAGAAGCAGGACAAATATCTCAGTGGTAGGATAAGTATGACTTCTCCACAGCATCTTCTACAATTTGATAAAAAGGAATAGTTTTATTTTTCTTTGCTAAGAATATAGCACTATTATTACTATTATGTATTACTTTATGGAGTTAAGACAGGACACACGATCTGATTTTATAGTGTTAAATCCATCCCTGAGATATAACATATTTTTTTTATTTTTATTGTTTTAAATTTTATTTATTTTAATCTATAAATAAAAATTATATACAGTTATTAAAAATTACAGAATATGATGTTTTCAGATATATATGCACATTGTGAAATAGCTAAATAAAGCTATTAATAATTAAACACATTAGGTGTTTAATTAAAATCACCCCTAATGATGGGATCTAGGCTTTATGACCACCAGCTGCATGGCTCCAGAGTCACAATGACAGGAGGATAGTTCTATTATCATTATTTTTAGCTCGACCTGTGCATTATTTTTAGCTAGGTCCTTGCCACAGTTCTCACCTTGCACCCCCTTATTGAAGGAGGTTTTCACTAACATCTTATATTAGCATGGTACGTTTGTCACAATTAATGAACCAATATTGATACATTATTATTAAATAAGGTCCATACTTTATTCAGATTACTTTGGTTTTTACCTACTGTCCTAATCTAGGCACATAAGCCTAGATCCCATCATTAGGGGTGATTTTACTTTCTCATCTGCTAACATCTATTTCTAAGCAATCTGTGCTTTTAATCAAAATTATTTTAATTAATTATTTTAATTAATAATTAAGACAATTATTACCTCACATACTGAACATTTTTTGTGGTGAGAACATTTAAAATCCACTCTCATCAATTTTCAAGTATACAATACATTGTCAGTAACTATAGTCATGACGATATACAATAAATCTTTAACTTATTCCTCCTGTCTAAGTGGAACAATTTTGTATACTTTACTAACATCTCCCCAAATCCCACACTCTCACCCTGAGTTCCCAGTAACCACCATTCCACTCTCTGATTGTATGAGTTTGACATTTTTGGATTCCACGTGTAAGTGAGATAGAGTATTTGCCTTTCTGTGTCTGGCTTATTTCACTTGACGTGATGCCTTCCAGGTTCAGCCATGTTGTTGCAAATGAAAAACATTTTTTTTAAATGAATAGTATTTCCTTGTATACATATATACTGCATTTTCTTTAACCATTCTATTGATGGACACTTAGTTTGATGATATATCTTGATACTTCTTTCTGATATCAATTAAATAAAATTTGAGATTTTTATATGATGTCATTAAATCAAATGATCTATATTTCATATACATCTCATTTTATCTACTGTCATATATCACATGTATTCTCAACCTTAGCACTATAGACATTTGGATCAGATCACCTTCTGTTAGGAGGGAACTGTCTGGCACATTGTAGGATTTCAGCAGCATCCTGGCCTTACCCTCTCCACACCAATGGCACCTTTCTCACTATGACAACCAATAATATCTCCAGATATCACCAAAGGATCTCAGGGGTGGGAGGCAAAATCTACCTGGTGGAAACTACTGATGTAATGGGTTAGATAAAATTTAGGACAATTCCACTGTTTTTCCCTTAAGGACTGGCGAGTATTATATTGGGAAGGAGAAACTCTTATAATGTGTATATGTGTGTGTGTGTATGGGGGGGTGCATATTGCAATGTGGAAATGACATAATTTCTGATCTTCCTGCTTAAAGGCTTTTTGATGGACCATAGCAAATGTCTACTGGAGAATTTTTTCTCTTGTCCCTATTTTTATTCTTTCTCCCAAATAAGGAGTATTTTATTTATCACTGTATTTACTCAACTCTCATAATAACCATTTGCCTCTACTTACCCCATATTGAAGGCATTATGACAGATATACAGGTGGAGTTCTCCTCCTTCTCTTCCTCTCTCTCTCTCTCTCTCTCCCCAAATGTGCCAGAGAAGGCATTTTGACAGCCAAACAGACACACCTATATGTGTTATGTGAAATAATAACCACTTTCAAAAACTGATCAATGAGAGCCAGTTCTGTCACTAGTGGCTTCTCCTTTTCCATGTACTAAGCTCCCTCATCCTCTAGAAGAAGTAAGCGATTGATCCTAGACCATGATGCTGATCACCTAATGAGCAACATAACTGCCGGGTAATTGGTTTTATTGGCTTTTCCAGAGTGCTTCATGGAGTGTAACCACCAGAAAGTGTTGGTCTGCTTCCAGCTCAGATCACTTTTAATTTTTTGGTTGCCTGATATGCTAGTCAGAGAGAAATGTTTTAAGCACATAAGCCTAGATCCCATCATTAGGGGTGATTTTACTTTCTCATCTGCTAACATCTATTTCTAAGCAATCTGTGCTTTTAATCAATAGTTTATGATTCCATACAGAAAAAAAAAAAAATCCCCTCCCCCCTTCTTGAATTGTTTGGATCTACTTCATTTTGTTTACAAGACAAGCTTCATGGCTGAGTCTATGATGTATATGATTTCTGGGAACTGCAAAATAACTCTGACCTTATCTACCCCCAATACATTTCTAATAATCAAACTTGGTATCTATTTACTTAGCATAAAGTTTTGGAAAATAATTCAAAGCTTGATGAGATATGCTACCTTGTCTTAATAGTAATTTTGTAGAGTAATTTGTGATAAGTAGGGATAAGAAAAGAGCATAGATCAACTCTTGATAGGAACAGGGGAGAGAAGGATGGAGAAGAGAGTTCTGGGGATACTGAAGACCATCATTGCCTAATTAGCAGTTTTCCTTAGTGAGATTCAAGTATGATGTTATATTAATATTTTATTAGGATAGATTATGGTATGTGTGAGTATATAAGTCTGTATGATTCATGGGTACATTGGAGTAGGGACTATAATATTAATGAGTGAGTTTTTTGTTTTGTTTTATATATGAGAACTATATTTCTGGCTACTCCTACCACAACATAGGAAACTTCTCAACAAAAGTAGGCAATCCAGTTTTGTTCCTCATTACTTTATAACCAATGTATAGATCAGTGCCTATACACAGTGGATCCTCAGTAAATTTGTATTGAATTAGTGAGTGAATAAGTTACAAGAAAGAAATGCAATAATTATTTCTCCCTATTGTTTTAATACCACTGTTAAATTTCAGTGGAGAGGCATCGATCAAAGTCTTATTTTCAGGTACACAATATACCTACATGACTATTAGTTTGATAGTAGTTCCAGTGCTCCAGGCATCTGTGTTATATTTGAGAGGGTTGACATATAGCCCTAAGAGGTGAGAAAGTGGAAACTGCACAGGCTCTGGAGTCCTCAGGTCTGAGTCTGCATTCTATCTCTTTCACTAGCTTCAAGATTTTGGACTCGCAAAGCCTTAGTTGCTTCCTGAAAATATGGAACATCGGCATGAGCTGTAGACTTCCTCCTCCAAATTAACCATGGGGAAACTACAGATCAGGGAAGAAAAACTGTGGATCCAAGGATTTCATGAAAAACCCCAGGGAACACCAAACACTTCTGTGAACGGATGTATGACAGGTGGTATCCTGCAGCATTGGAAGTGGGATGCCAAGAGCAGATGGGTAGGGAGAAGGTCTTTTTCTTCCTCTTCATCACTTGGATTGGGAAAATTCCTGCTGGCCCTAATGCCCCAGGGAACAGTGCCAGCAGCACTTACTTAGGGGCTGAAGTCCAGCTCAGTCTCATGCACAAAAATGTGAACTGTCTCACCCACTTCTAACAGTCAATTCTCCTTCTGTCTCCTTCACCTTCAAAACCCGAGCCAAGGTACATTACACTCTAAAGAGAATGTTGTCTCCCTCTGCTAGCTTGCACAAAGGATTTAAAGGAGAATCCATGATCACAGGATTGTGCCTGGTGGAAAGGCAACAAAGCAGGTGGCTGACAGCACTTCTGAGGCACATTCTCTTTTGTCTCCTTAAACTCACAGGAAGAGCATGAACTACTAGGATCTGGGATTTGGCTCCACCCCTGTACCCAACAGCAGACAGATTTTCTGATACCTCCTGGGGACAGGATCTCTCGGCCAAAATAACCAGATGTTCAGGAAATACAACCATCAAAAAGAAAATGTCAAACCAAACAATGTTTATCACCTAAAGTTAGAAAAAGAGATCAATAATTTAAATTAATTATAAAAATATTTGCAACGACATAAGGAAGAATGTTGATGAAATGAAACAGGACAATTGCAAAATTAGTCATAAAAAATGTAATAGTTGTTGTCACAATCTATAGAACTCTAAGGAGGAATGGTGATTAAAGGTAATGTGGTATCCTGTATAGGATATGGGAAAAGGACAGTAGGTAAAAACCAAAGTAATCTGAATAAAGTATGGACCTTATTTAATAATAATGTATCAATATTGGTTCATTAATTGTGACAAACGTACCATGCTAATATAAGATGTTAGTGAAAACCTCCTTCAATAAGGGGGTGCAAGGTGGGAACTGTGGCAAGGACCTAGCTAAAAATAATGCACAGGTCGAGCTAAAAATAATGATAATAGAACTATCCTCCTGTCATTGTGACTCTGGAGCCATGCAGCTGGTGGTCATAAAGTTTCTTAATTTCTCCCCATAGCTGATGCCCATAAAGAGTCTCAACTTTCTCCATAGATAACACCACCATTTCAAAACCTAAAGGTACCATGTGAGCACTTTAGTATTGATCAGTTAGTGCCAATTTGATGGCGAGTACACGTGGTGCTCATTCTTCCATTCTTGTGATACCTCACTTCGGAAGATAGGCTCAAGCTCTATCCAGGAAAATACGAGAGGTGCTAGATCATCATTGTTTTTTGTAATTGAGTAGTCAACCAAAATGTTTATACCCCCATAATATCCTGAAGTAATAAAAAAAAAAACCCTAAAGGTAGTTTTAAAGATATCTTCCAGGCCCCGCATTCCAGTGGACAGATTGGCCCACCTGGACCAGTGGACCATATGAAGAAACCAACTCAACTGGAATTGTACCCCAGGGATTGGAGCAATGCAAGAAGATGATTTCCACATTCCTATAATTTTGCCCCAATTAACAAACCTAATTGCCTAATCCCTTGCCTGTCAAACTAGCCTTCAAAACCCTGTCTCCCAAGTTATTGGGGAGGTGGGTTTGAGAAATTTTTCCCGTCTCTCCACTTAGCACTATGCAGAATAAAGGCTCTTCCTCTGCCTAAAACCTGCTGACTCAGCGTATTGGCTGCCTCTTGGGCAGCGGGCAAATAAACCTGTTTGGGCAGCAAAATTAGTAATTGAGGAAACTGTATGCGAGGTGTATGAGAACTCCAACTACCATCTTTGTAAAATTTCTGTCAACTTGATTCTATTCTAAAGTAAAAGATTTATTAAAAATAAGTAAGGACTTTTGTTTTCCAGTTTGCCACGTAAGGAGCTCAGAAGACACAACTGCATCTTACCAATAAGTAAAAAGGTGAACAAACTGTAGAATCAACAATTCCTCATAGATCCTTCAGAGAAGTGAGTATACAGGGCATCACTGCCCTCAAAATTGGAGAGACAGACAGAGTATCACAAAGTAGCAGAGGAGAAATCCGAAAGCAGAAACCTCTGTGAGAACTAGTACGAAGGTAGAAAAACTGAACTATAACTGATGAATTGCTGGAAGCTAAATGTGTACCATCTGAGAGTTAAAAGCTCCAGAGGGGTTTATTAGGGGGGATTCTCACACTTTTGTGAATTTTACTTTCAGGAGCTCTGCTAGGTTCTCACAATGAACATCTGAGAAAAATCCTTTCATGCTTCCTGTAGGCAGGGGTACAGTGAGGGGGGAAGTAACCTTTTGAAATACTCCAGAGCATTCTGTTCTTCACAAAACCTGCCCTCAAGAGCAACTATTTTATCAGAGCCTAATATTTTGGGGTTTTATCAGAACCTAACTGACCTGGTGGAAAGGAAACACCCAACTGCAGCCCACATAGCCATCCTGTCCCACCTAAAAGGGGGCGAGGACTAAGAAACACTGATGAAATTCACAGTCCCAGGTAAAGTCTCACAAAAAGACTAAGACGTATAGTAAAGACTATAGTATGTTTCCCCCACCTACCACACCTTGCCAACACATTACTAAAAGTCTATTTACTGAAGTCTCTTTTACCCAGTCTATTATGTCCAGCTATCGTGAAAAAAATCACAAGGCATACTAACAGGCAAAAAACAAAAACAAAATCACGCAGCCTAGAGAGACACAATAGGCATCAGAACTAGACTCAAATATGGCAGGAATGTGGCAATTGTCAGACCAGGAGTTTAAAACAACAATAATTAATATATTAAAGACTCTAATGCATAACGCAGACAACATGTAAATACAGATGGATAACGTAAGTGGAGAGATGAAAATCCTAAGAAAGAATAATCAAAAATAAATGGTAGAAAACAAAAACACTGTTACAGAATAGAAGATTGTCTTTGATGGGCTTATTAGTAGACAGGACACAACTGAGGAAAGAATCTGTAAGCTTGAGGATATGTCAATAGAATCTTCCAAAACAGAAAGTCAAAATGAAAAAAGACTATAAAAAATAAAGAAAAAATATCACTTATCTCCAGTAAGAATGGCCTTTTTCAAAAACTCCCCAAACAATAAATGTTGGTGTGGATGTGGAGAGATGGGAACACTCCTACACTGCTGGTGGGACTGCAAACTGGTTCAGCCTCTGTGGAAAGCAATATGGAGATAACTTAAGGTGATACAAGTAGATTTACCATTTGATCCAGCAATTCCACTACTGGGCATCTACCCAAAAGATCAAATGACACTCTACAAATGGGACACCTGCACTCAAATGTTTATAGCAGCACAGCTTACCATCACAAAGCTGTGGAAACAACCCAGGTGCCCATCAATACATGAGTGGATTAATAAAATGTGGTATACATGCCATGGAGTACTATTTAGCTTAAAGAAACAATGATGATATAGCACCTCTTGTATTTTCCTGGATAGAGCTGGAACCTATTCTACTAAGTGATGTATCTCAAGAATGGAACAACAAGCACCACATGTACTCACGAGCAAATTGGTATTAACGAATCAACACTTAAGTGGACATATAGGAATAACATTTATCGAGTGTTGGGCAGGTGGGAGGGGAGAGAGAGGGGCATAGGCAATATATGTAACCTTAATATTTGTACCCCTATAATATGTTGAAATAAAAAAATAAAATATAATTGGAAGATAAGAAAAAATAGAACATTCAAAAACTGTGGGACACTACTGCAATTTAAATACCAGAAGAAGAAAGAGAAAAAGGAACCAAAGAAATATTTAAAATAATAATTGATATTCCCAAATTAATGTCAGATACTACACCACAGTGTCCAGGAGCTCAGAGAATTCCAAGCAGTATAAATGCCCCTCAAAATACCACACATAGACATATGTATCTAAACTGTAAAACCCCCAAAGATAAAGAAAACAATATTCTAAAAAGCTAGAGGACAAAAAACACCTTGCCTATATAGGAGCAAGGATATGAATGACATTTAGCTTCTCCTCACAAATCATGCAAGCAAGAGGAAAGTGAAGTGAAATATTTAAAAATATTTGGGAGAAAAAACCACCAACTTAGAAGTCTATATACCCTGTAAGATTATCCTTCAAAAGTGAAGTAGAAATAAAGACTTTTTCAGATAAACGGTAACTGGAGAAATTTGTTGTCAGTATACTTGCTTTTTAAGAAATGTTAAAAGAAGTTCTTCAAAAGAAGAAAAATAATTGAGGTCAGAAAATAAGCTATCAATCCATGAAAAAACAGGAAGGAATCTTAAATGCATATTACTAAGAACAAAAGGCCAATTGTAAAAGGCTGCATACTATATTATTTCAACTGTATGACATTCTGGGAAAATAAAAACTAAGGAGACTATTAAAAATCACTGATTACTAGGAGTTAGTAGAGAGGGAGAGATGACTAGGTGGAGCACAGAGGAATTTTAGGGCAGTGAAATTACTCTGCATAATACTAGATACTGCAATGGTGGATGCATGTCATTATACATTTGCCCAAACCCATTACATATGCACCACCAAAGTGACCTCTAATGTATACTGTGGACTTTGGGTGATAATGAAGTGTCAATGTAAGTTCATCAGTTGGAACCAATGCACCATTCTGGTGTGGGATCTTCTTTAGTAGTGGAGGCCATGCCTATGTTGAGGCAGAAAGTATATGGGAAATCTCCCTACCTTCTCTCTCAATTTTGATGTGAAACTAAAACTTCTCTAAAAATATATAGTGTATTAAAAAGAAACAACTAACTAAATAAATAAATATAGTAGCTGAAATAAAAACACAAAAATGGGATGAAGAACCGATTAGAACAGAAGAATGAATTAGTGAAGACAAATGTCCAAATTTAAAGAAATTATACTATCCCAAAATATAATGAGTGTCATGAAGAGATAGCAGAGGATGGAAAAAATTAGGAAACCTAGAAAATACTAAAGTCCTATATCCACATGATAAGAGTTTCAGAAAAGGAGAACAAATATACAGTGTTTCCCTCAAAATAAGACCTACCCATAAAATAAGACTTAGCAGGATTTCTAAGCATTTGCACAATATAAGCCCACCCCGAAACTAAGACCTAGCGATGGGCGTGGCTATGCAGATTATCTGCACAACCCATGCATTTCATTGCAGAGCGGTAAAGAAGATGAGCAGCCCTTCTCATCTGCCCTATGAGAGCTCTATTGCTCGACATGAGAGATTGGGGCCAATGGTTCTAAAGGAAGTAGAGTCACAAGAAATTCAGGATGAAATTTGGGGTTTGGAGAGTTATGATGATGTTCCAGAAGAAGACGGCTTAACTATATTTGAATAAATGTAGATTGTTGTGCCATACTTAAAAAAAATAACACATTCCCTGAAAATAAGCCCTAGAGTGTCTTCTTGAGGAAAAATAAATATAAGACCCTGTCTTATTTTCAGGGAAACATGGTATATGTATATATCTACGTGTATACGTATACATGTGCATATAAGTTTAAATGTATATATAATACTTACGAATACACACATATACACACATATGTGATAAAATGCAAGAGAAAATATTGAAGAAATTAATGACTATATATTTTATAGAAAGAAATAAAAATGAAAGATTTCAGACTAAAAGGACTCACTGGGTGCTAAATAGTATATAAAGGATAATCCCTCACTCAGACACATTTTAATAACATTTAAAAAGCATCGAGGAGAAAATACATACCTAATAGTTCTCAGAGAGAGCAGATCACATATAGAAGAATAAAAATCAGATTGACATCAGACACCTAACAGTGATATTTCTGATGATGAATTAATATTTCAAAACATTGAGAGTAAAAGATTGAACCCAGATTGTACATCTGTACAAATTAATAATTCAATATGAAGACTCAATGCATATATTATCAAATGCATTGTGTCTCAGAAGATTTGCTACACAAAGATTTTTGTCAGAAACAATTTCAAAAAGAGGTATAGCCAGTGTGTTCCACAGGTGAGCATAAGTCCATGGGATCCAGTGTTTGGGAGTAACACAAAGAGGGAAAGAGGAAAAATTTTTATTTTAATTTTCCACTGATCTTATCAACTGCTAAACATACAAACCACCTTGTTTCACATGGAATTATTTGAGCATAAACAAAATCTAGCCTAGAGAGAGAGGTTGCAAAATATTACATGGTGTTTGGCACATGGTACAATACTTCTGTCTGCAAACAATCTTGGGGTACTACTGAATAAGAAGGGAAAAAATCTAGGAAGATGCTACAAGCTACCTGGAAATTCAGGGCAATGAAATAAAAGTGTAAACTATTGTTGTCTAAAAAAAAGACTTTCAGGAAACAATTCTTTTTTTATTCAAGGTGTTTGATACACTAGAAAAATATTGAAAATTGTCTTCCTAATATTATAAAGGTTAAGGTAACCTTTGTTGCAAGACTAGATAAAGAGTTAAAAGTAAGCTAAACTATAAACTTATTTAATTTATGAATATAGATACCAAAATACCAAATAAAATTTTAGTTAATAAAAATGACAATATATTACAACAAATGTGATCAAGTAGTAGGTAACCCGAGATGGTTCAGTGTTTTCTTCCCAATTATAAAACAGTTAAGCAATGTAATTTCACTAGTTTCCTTATCAAAGAAAAAAAGAAATCATATTTTTTAATTCAATAAAGAAAAAGCATTTTTAAAAAGCCTAATATTTATTTTTCAATTTTAAATAAGCTCTTTGTAGTTTAGGGATAAGAAGTTAAATAACTTGGTTAAATGTCATTTACCAAAATTATTCCTCAAACATTATTCCTAACAGAAAACCTTTAGACTCTGTCTTTGTGATTGAAGATGAGTCAGGGTTGCCCAAGGAAAAATATGTACAGGAGTACTGGTTATTTCCCCATACAACAACATTATTCTCATAGACTGGGATGTTGATGGCACTACAGAGGACTAATCAGGACATAAATGAAATAACTCTATGCAGTGACACTATTATCAATATTTTTTTATATAGTGCTGAAAAACCTGCCAATGATATGAGAGTCAACAAATGGCTAAATGAAGTTTAAAAGAAAAAAAAATGAGAAAAGAGAAAAATATATCACAGAGTGAAAGTATAAGAAACAACAACAGACTGGGTATGTTTCTAATGCAAACCTAACAAATAAATACAAGAAATAGAATAGACAAGAAACAGCTGTGCATATGAAGAAACTTGCTATATGACAAATATGGCTCTACAAATTAATAAAGAAAAGACAGACCATTCAATAGACAGTTTGGGAAAATGTGGCTCCAAATATGGAAGTAAAATCAAATGTGTTCTTTTGAAATACTATACATAGAAGTAAACTCTAGATAAACTATAAACCAGAGTGTGAAAGGTAAAACTATACAGTTAACTTAAGAAAGCTGAGCGTGGTGGCTCACGCCTGTAATCCTAGCACTCTTAGAGGCTGAGGTGGGAGGATCATTTGAGCTCAGGATTTCAAGACCAGCCTGAGCAACAGCCAGACTCTGTCTCTACTAAAAATAGAAAGAAATTAGCTGGACAACTAAAAAAATATATAGAAAATTATTCAGGCATGGTGGCACATGCCTGTAGTCCCAGCTAGTGAAGAGGCTGAGGCAGAAGGATCTCTTGAGTCCAAGAGTTTGAGGTTGCCATTAGCCAGGCTAATTAGCCATGAGATTCTGTCTCAAAAAAAAAAAAAGAAAGTTGGGAACACATGTTTATGACCTATAAATTGAGAAAAACTTCTTAAGAAAATAATAGTAATATAAAAAACCAAACTACACAGCAAAACATTTTTATTGGATTATACCAAAATTATGCATTTTATTATGTTATGGAAATGTAACAAAGTTAAAACATGATAAATTAGGATAAAAGATTGGATAAAGCTTATAAAAATTTATATCTAGATTATATTAAGAGCAAATTAAAAAAAGAATCAAAAGAAAAACATAGAAAAGCCCATAGACGAAGTTGTAATAAATAATGGCTGTCCAAATAGATCATCAGTTTATGATGAATTGTTCAATAAATATTTACTGAGAACAGATACTCTACCAACAACAGAACCATTAAATGCAATGGTCAAAAATCCTTGTCTGTGCTAATACAGGACTTTGACTTGGATCTTCTTGATGATCTCTTCGTTTGCTGTGTTCCATGGCTCTAGGCTGTATATTACTAATTTCAGCCTTCTAATTTATATATGTGTAGAATGGAAAAGAAAAATGTAGATGGCTCTATGCAAAAAATACCTGCTGCTATTAACAGAAATATAACTCACAGTCAGAGCTGGAGCAGCAGAACAATATTCAGATAAGGAGATTGGAGACAGTGCATAGTTAGTTATATATCCCCTTTGGGCCTGTAGTAGTTATTTATAGAGTTGATTAAAATGTCACTATTTAGGAGTGGCAAGTAAAAAACATGTCTAAATTCAAATCTGAAAGTTAATCAAAAGAGACCAAACTTACATATGCAATATTTAGGAAAAATCTTTCTGGTGCCAAAGAGAATACATAGAGATTTTACTTAATTTAGCAGAGCATAGGCTTTGCTATCAGACAGACACTGGTTTAAGTTCTGACTCTGCATGGGCCAAGTCACTTAACCTAACTGTGCTTCAGTTTTATTATGAGTAAAGTAGGTGCTGTAAAATCTACCATTATACAATTTTGTTTGTTTGTTCCAGGGAAGACTGGAGAGCAAAATCTCAACTACTAAGCACAGTTGCTGCCACTTATAAAGTACTCAATAATAGATATTTGCTATTGTTACACTGAAGTGATTTGCTGTTATATCTTCTATTCAGAGAGTTTGCAAAGTTATCCCTGCATATTTTAAAATCTCCACCTATGATAGTGAGATTATTTGATTTATTTGATGTTTAATCATTTAATAGAAGATATATATTGTAGTCATAAATTTTGAAATTGTAAATGCTCCAAGGAGGAAAAAGAAAAAGAAAAGCTGTACATTTATATATAATGCAACTGAGATGCAAAGGGGCCTTCAGAAATTCAAGCCAATAAATTACAGAGAAGTCTCTTACTCTGATTTTTTTTTTTTTGCCTCTTAGAGTGTCATGCCCTTTCTTTAGTGGTTACTGTTATTATGTTGGTTTCAGTTTAGTTTTTTAAAAATATACATTCTATGCAAGTCATTTCAGGTAAGGTGAAAAAGATGAGCATACACAAATTCTGAAATAATGAAGACTATTTTAAATGCCACAGGGGAGAGAGGTACAAGCAAAGAGTCTGCACAGACTCAAGTGTTTGTTAAAGGCTTAGAGGAAGAATAAATATATCAAGTGTCTTTAGAATAAGGCAGCCTATTATATTCATAGAAAATGAAAGGAAAAGTATGTTCTGGGTAGAAAAAAAAATGTTTTGAGCAAGGGCACAGAATCTGAAAAGGATAAAATAATAAAGAGAGTAATAAATTAGTCCAGTTGAGCTTAAGAAGCATTTTCTAGACACTAATACATGTTTTGTTAAGAAAGAAAGAAAGAAAAAAGGGGTGGGGGAGGGAAGGAATGAGCTAGGAAGAAAAGAGCAAAGGAAGGGAGAAAGGGAGCCAATGAACAAATGAAAGGTCTCGAGTAACAGGCTGAGGGTTTTGAAATTAATTCAAGAGACAAATGAATTTAACTAATGTTATTTTCTTTTCAAGATTTCATGCTGGCTTCATTCTAGTAAATTCAGTTCAGAACTGGTGATCATAGGTTATAGAGCTTCGGTCTTAGTCATATGAACATATGATTCTTGCTGTTCCTTCCTTGAGAAGATAACGTGAAAAAGCAAATAGCAGCATGTACAGGGGGCCAGATAAATTATAAATCCAGTCATAACCCAAGAAAAATAAACAATGTTTCTGAAACACAAGTCATGACCAAAAAAGAGTGGATGAATTATTACTCTGGCATTTCCTTTGTTATTTATGTCCAGAAATCAATCAACAGCTGAAGGAACAGAATAATTTATAAGTCAGGTGCCGTCAAATACTTGTGGGTCTCAACCGATGTAATCCGTCCATTAATTCCTGTAAGATTTGATGACAATAGAAAATAATCTTATTACAATCCTGACATTAATAATCTAATACATATTATTCTAACCTGATATAAAAATATGAATTAAAAATACAATAGCCGCTGAAAACAGAAGTGCGTGCCCACTGACTGTATGAAACCTTTTATCCTTTCACACCACACCTTGTTTAATAAAAATAGATGTAGGTGATGGAACATTTATTATGGAGACAAGTTAACCAAAAAGACCTGTCAATTTGATGGAGGAGGTTATTTGTTCAACAAAATATCCAAGCACATGAGGCAATCTGAAAAAACCAATAGCGAAAGCAGAGACAGCCTCCTTCTCTGCTTTTGCATTCCCCCACCTGTCTTTTTGGCCAGAAATAAATGTCTGAAGAGAATTGATTAAAAGTATATACATAATTTTATGAACTTATTTTTCTTCACCAAATTCAGAAGGACTAGAAAGTGATTTGTCATTATATGAGAAGAGAATTTAGAGCAAGGATATTGTTAGAAATTGACAGGCAATTGTTCTCTATCTCTTTTTTTATTTCAAAATATTATGGGGTACAAATAATTTTGGTTAGGCAGATCGGTCTGCAGCAGATAGGCTGCTCGTCTATTTCTTGTCTATCTCTACCCATATCTCCTTCCTCACCTACCTTTCTCTCTCTTTCTACCCCTACCCTCCCTCTCTCCCTCTCTCCCTCTTTTCCTCCCTCCCTCTCTCTTTCTCTCTCTCTCTCTCTCTCTCTCAGAAGCAGCTGTGTGGTCTCTAAGCCCATTTGCCCATTTTAGTCATGTGCTAGGTCAGCAATCTTGTTCTCAGTTCTCAGTGTGCTCTCGGCTGAAGAATGACCCCCAAACACACTGAAAGCAAGGCAAGCATGAAATGAAGTTTCTTGAGGAAGAGCTAAATAGGTTTATAGAGCAAGAGTATAAGATATGTTCACCACAGACAACAAACAGGCCCCCTCTTATAACAAGAGGCTCTGATTATAGTCTGGGGTCCTGTTTTATGATGTTCAGATTGGGCATTCCTTGTGGTGCAGATGTCACCAAGGAACCACTTTGATGGCCAGTTAATGGAATGATAATTATCCTTAGGTTACTCTAGGTCACTTTTCAGATCTTACTGTGCCGGTGCTGCCTGACCCATGGGCTGGGGGATTCCCTGCCTTCTTTTGCAGATTGGCAGGGTGTTTTTCCTTCCCACAGGTGTGGCAGTTGCCTGGAGCAGGATTAAGGTGGGACAGCACCAAGACAAGGCACATGCCCTTGTCCTTCTTCCCTAAGTGAGGTAATTGCTCTAGGTAGCCCCAAGGTAAGGAGCCTGCCATTGTCCCTAGGAGAGCTGGATTTTCCTCACTATCTACCTAACAAATGGACCCACACTCATGTGGTCAGTCTCTTAAGGCCCAAGCTATATTAACCAAATTAAGAGAAATCTGATGAATAATTGAGGGGCTAATGAATCAGTTTAACAATAAGGAAATGTTAATTGGCAGGGAGAACAAATGATTTCTATCAGCCAAGTAGTATACCATTTTCCTATAGGCTACATAGTGAGGAAATTTCTCATTGGAAGAACATCTTAGTAAAGAATAATGAGAAGAAGATGATAAAGATGAGGCAATGAAGCAGTATCAATGGCTCATGGCATCAAGATGATTACTGATGAAATTATTTCCATTCCTAAGATGAATCTGAAATGATCTCATTCAGAGGACTCTCTAAATAATGTCGCATTGGGCTGTTTTTGTCAGCTTGGGCTGTTTACCCTAGAGTTCAAACCATCTTCTATTCTCAGTAGCTTAAAACAACACAGGTTTATTTCTTACTCATATCATATGTTCATGTTGAGTTGATACTTGTGTTGCTTGCTCAGGGGCTCAGGCTAATGAAAACTTCCACCATCAGGAACCTCACAAGTTATTGTTCTCCAGGAAAGGAAATAAGGCAACTTGTGCACTAACTTTTACCTGGTTGGCCCTGGAAGTGAAAGACAAAGCTTTCTCTCCTACTCCATTGGCTAAAGAAAGACAGAAAGCCATACCTGATTTCAAAGCACAGGGCAATCTAAACATACTCCATGTCTTAAATAGTGAGAAGTGAAATGTCATAAATAGCCCTAATATTTCCCCAAACACATTTACAAATTCTTACTCTTTAAGTTCAACTTTTCTAGATACAGTGTTTCTTTTTCAGATTAAGTGGTACCAATTGTCCATGATATGGTTTTAGATTTGCTAATGATACACATTCAAATTCCTCTAAATTTAGTCACTTTAACTACATGTGCTTTGTCTCTAAACCCAACAATTCATTTATTGCTTAGTAGAGTGAAGTGGAGGTTACTCTGATAGAGAACTGATGTCAACCATTATTTATTGATTCTTACAAATTACTGTGCTTTGAGTCATCAGTCTGCATGCTGTTATTAATCCCATGTAACAACATCAGGATTCATCCCCTAAACTATTTTGGATTAGTTAACAAGATGGATTCAAGTGTCATTGTTTTGGAAAATTGAAATCCACTGAGATTATGTGATAATTCTGTTTATCAGTTGTGCCAAGGTCATGCTAATTTCTTAGAAGAAAAAAAGTTCTTTCCTAAACATAGGCTATATCTACAATTTAACAGGAGACAATATGCTGTGATATTTAAGAGCAGAGATCTTGGAGCCGGACAGATATGGATCTGATTATGGGCTCTTTCACCTATCAACTGAGTTACTTTGGGTGCCAACCTCTCTCAAATTCTTCTTCCTCATCTATAAAATAGGATGATAGTACTCAACTTGAAGTGTTGTCATTAGTTATATTGCATATAAAATGTACTCAGCACAGAGTCTGGGACAATAAAGCCTACTTCAGTTTCAGATAATGATGCTTGTTGCAGCAACTTTCTTAATATTGTGCCAGAAGACAGAATGTGAAATAGGAAATGTTTTTTAAAGGATGTGTTTATTCACCTCTGTTTAGTACAGCACTGAGTGTGTACCTAGCACAGTGCCTGGCACAGAGTAAATACTTAACAAATATTTGTACAGAGAGAAGGCATATTATTCTAATTAGAAAACCTGCAGGTCCCCCTCTGCTACTAGCTGCTGAGTTATGGAGGTAAAGCAAAATATCTGTTCCAATTAAAAAAAAAATTGTGTTCAAAACTGAAAGGAATCTAAAGGATGTTAACATTGTCCACAAAGTGCAGGTATTTGTTTTTGTTTGTTCATTTTTATACTAGGTGAACAAGCTAGGCAAATGAGCAGTATCAGTCAGAGTGTGTCTGTAGTAAGTTCTCACCTAACCATCAACATGAGCCCTGATAATTGAAGCATAAGATCCATGTTATTTAACGTAATTGATCACAGATTGATTCAAAGCTGGTGTTAATTGAATACCCTCAGTTCTGTTTTGTTTTTGTTTTGTTTTATGTTTTCTTTGTGTGCATGTGTGTGTGTGTGTGTGTATGAGAGAGAGAGGGAGAGAGAGAACTTATGAAATCAACTAAAATGAAACAAAAGCAATTTAGTAACTTTTAGAGAATTGCTTTCTCTTCATCATCACACAGCCACCCCATTACAAATAATTGCCTCGTTCAGTGGAGAACGTTATGGTTTTTCTAAATTTTCTTTCAGGCATTGGGATTTCACCTGTAGTTTCCTAATGTTCTGAAGCTCTTCCTTTCATCTCTGGGTAATAAATTCTAAAAGAGGATAACTTCTGAATCGCTTAGGGTATTTTTAAAATTCAAACCCATCTTGGTTCTTCCCTTTCTTCCTTCATTTCTTTCTCCTTCCTTTCTTTCCCTCCCTCTTTTCCTTTCTTCCTTTTATTCTTCCTAGATCAAATATGTTTTGAATGTTTTCTATGCATAAGAAATTATTCTAAGCACTAGAAAGGTAGCACTGATTTTCTATCCTCAATGGAATGGCAAAACAGATCATAAACTAAACACAGAATGTGCTAAAAGCTGTGAAGAAAAACCAAGCAAGTGGCAACCAGGAAATCTCTATTTTAGATCTGTTGGTCTGCAAAATTGGCATCTGAACAAAACCCTGAATTAAATCAGAGAGCAAGCCCTCGAGATGTCTGGGGAAGAGCATTCTAGGCAAAAGCAAGTTCTATTAGTCTGAATGGGAACTTGCTTGGTTGGCAGAAAGCCAGTTTGATCATAGCGAATGACAGAATCAAAGGTAAGAAATTACATCAGACAAGTAACCAAGAGCTGGAAGCCAGGTTGGGTAGGATCTTGCTAGCCATGGCAAACATCTAGATTTTATGAATGAGAAGTGAGGCCTTTATAGGGTGTTGAGCAGGTGAGTGATATGATTTAGATTACTCTTTTAAAGAACCACCTTGGCTGCTGCATAGTAAAGAGATATTAGGAAGAGCAAGAGGGAAAGCAATGAGACCAATCAAGGCATGACATCCATAATCCAGTCAAGTGTGATAATGGCATGGACTGAGTGAAATCCATGGAAACAGTGAGGAGGCACCGGATTGTGGGATCTGTTTTGCTAGTTAAATAAAAGTAAGCAATAGGACCTAGGATACAGGAATATGGTCCTACAGTGTTTTGGTTACATGACCTCCCTTGACAGAATGAATTGCATAATAACTCCATAGGGCAAATGGTTAATCCCCGCACGCCCCCCCCCCCCACAAAAAAAAGAAGAGGAAAAAAAAAAACTTTAACCTTTTTCCTGCATTTGTCCCTATCTATTGAGAATATATAAAGTGGAATTTGGACTTTTGAAGGCCTGAAAGTTTAATGACAGCTTCCTCAATCATCACAGGAAATGGCATATTTCAGCATAAATGTAGTTTCACTTCCCAATGAGAAAGGCTAATAACCTCCAATACATTAAATTCACAGTAAGCAACTAATGAATGATAAGTATCAATTATTAGGATGTCAATTACTGCAGACCCAAGGGCTTGGCTTATATGGCATTGATTAGATACTTTGAAATTGTAGATCAATAGTAGCTACTAGTTTAGTTAATGTGAATCTTCCCATTGCTGATTTTCTAGAGATAAAACCCCTCACTCTTGAAGAAGGAAGAAATTAAATCTTGTTATAATTTATATTCTGTCTGATGCTATATTCCTCTACAATCCCACCCATGCTGTCCATAAATAAATAGTTACAAAACATAGCCCCTGATGGAAACAGAGTTCTAACTCCTATGTCCACTCCCTGTTCTCTCCCTTCCATTTTGTTTTTCTCATGAGTATTGTAAAAGAAAATAATCCCTGTTGCATTACTTTTGCTGCATCTATTCCTTTTAGAAGTCATCAATTCATGGAAAATAGCTCTTAATTTTTTTTCCTAAGTATTTAGTAGAACAACTAATCTTGACTTCAAAAATCTGCCTAGAGTGTTTTTTTTTTTTTTTTTCCTTTCCTATTAGTCTGGACAGATTTCATTAGTAATCATAACCTAAGAACGCCAACTTGTCCTGGCCTCCAGATTGATGTGCATCTGGAAAGCATTTCCCAGGCCTTGGGATGCCTCTGAAGCAAGCATTAAAATTGAATGGTCACTAAACTTATGCTTGAGGGTATTAAATTTTAGGTTTTTCTCTGGGAACCTTTTCTAGGCCTCCTTTTATTCATCCTTGAGATTTCCATATATTGATATCCCTTCTCAACCCTGTTCATTCTTGCTCATGTAAGACACTGATAGCTGACTCAGCCTTCCTCAGGACTCGGGCTCCTGTCAACAGCCTGGGTGAGTTTGCCATCCACATGTTAAATATTTCTAGTGTGCTCACCTCTTAAGTATCTAAACTTGCAATGACTCATGTTGAAAAAAAATGCTACATGTGAAATATCATCAGATATGCAAAGAATCCATATGCTAGAATCCATATGGAAAAGTCCAATAGACGGATATTATCTACATTTTGCAAAAGGAAAAATGGAAGATTCTAATATGTTGGCTGGATCATAAATATAATCGACATTCCAAAATCAGTAACAATGATAATTTGGAATTAGTTCAAGGTTTTGCCTTGACTTCAGTTAAAAAAACAATGCAAAGGAAACAATGCAAATTAACGATAGGAATAGGCATTGTTCCTCAATGACCCCTGGTTCCTCTCAAAGGTGCACCTGAAGATCAGTGGCCAAGGCAGTTCTCTAGGAGAGGGGAAAATGTTTCTTCAGAAAGTCTAAACCTTTTAGTTGGCTTAGAGGCTATGTCAGTACATGTGTACACTAATACCATAAAATGAATTCCTCATGGTGTCACGGTTAAAGATATCTGATCTGCATAGACCTGACTATATGGTCTTCTATCTCAGTCTATAAGCTTCGAAATTTTTGAGTACATTAGGCAATAATCTATACTAAAAAATTTTTTAAATGCTCATAAACCATCATTGTATGACACATTGTGAAATGTTGCTCCAATAAAGCGTGCTTTCATTTGGTCACCACTGAAGCCATAGGCTTAGTGCCTTGATCATAGTTAGTGCCCATAATTTTTTTTAATTATTTTATTATTTTTTTTAATTTCGGCATATTATGGGGGTACAAATTTCAAGGTTTCAATAAATGCCCTTCCCCCCTACAAGTCTGAGTTTCCAGCATGACCATCCCCCAGATGGTGCACATCTCATTCATTATGTATGTATATACCCGCCCCCTCCCCCCTCCCACCTGCCCAATACCCTATTACTGTAGTACCTATGTGTCCACTTAGGTGCTACTCGGTTAATACTAGCTTGCTGGTGAGTATATGTGGTGCTTGTTTTTCCATTCTTCGGAAACTTCACTTAGTAGTATGGGTTCCAGTTCTAACCAGGAAAATATAAGATGTGCCATATCACCGTTGTTTCTTAGAGCTGAATGGTATTCCATGGTATACATATACCACATTTTATTAATCCATTCTTGGATTGATAGGCACTTGGGTTGTTTCCACAGCCTTGCAATTATGAATTGTGCTGCTATAAACATTCAAGTGCAGGTGTCTTTTTTGTAGAGTGTCATTGGATGTTTTGGGTAGATGCCCAGTAATGAGATTGCTGGATCAAATGGTAGATTCACTTGTATCGCTTTAAGGTATCTCCATATTGCTTTCCACAGAGGTTGAACTAGTTTGCAGTCCCACCAGCAGTATAGGAGTGTTCCTCTCTCTCCGCATCCACGCCAGCATTTATTGTTTGGAGACTTTTGGATAAAGGCCATTCTCACTGGTGTTAAGTGATATCTCATTGTGGTTTTGATTTGCATTTCCCTGATGATTAGAGATGGTGAGCATCTTTTCATATGTTTGTTGACCATTCTTCTGTCTTCTTTAGAAAAGTTTCTGTTCAAGTCCTTTGCCCACTTTTTAATAGGGTTATTTGATTTTTTTCTTGCTGATTTTCGTGAGTTCTAAGTGTATTCTAGTTGTCAACCCCTTATCAGATGCGTAGGATGCAAAAATTTTCTCCCATTCTGTAGGTTGTCTGTTTACTTTCATGACTGTTTCTTTGGCTGTGCAGAAGCTTTTTAGTTTGATCATGTCCCATTTATTTATTTTTGTTGCTGCTGTGATTGCCTTTGGGGACTTCTTCATAAACTCTTTGCCTAGGCCGATGTCTAGGAGAGTGTTTCCAACATTTTCCTTTAGAATTCTAATAGTTTCATACCTTAGGTTTAAGTCTGTTATCCAGAGTGAGTTGATTTTTGTGAGAGGTGAAAGGTGTGGGTCCTGCTTTAGCCTTCTACAAGTGGCTATCCAGTTTTCCCAGCACCATTTATTGAAAAGGGATTCTTTTCCCCAGCATATGTTTTTGTCTGCTTTGTCAAAGATTAGATGGCTATATGAGGATGGTTTTATATCAGGATTCT